>ML814677.1:94608-108721 GCA_009831015.1 Picea engelmannii
AGGGAGTTGGTGCTTCCTTCTAGTGGGTGCTAGAGAAACCAGAGAGTTGGTGCTCTCAAACAAGTTGCATCTTGTAAAACAGAGGTAGCAGCCTCACATTGAGTTGGTGCTCAATTATAGATGATGTACAGAACTTAAAAGACAGCCTATCATTTCGAAGAAGAAGAGGTTTTCTCTCTTTATGGGTTTCCTCATGAAAATCTGTCTCTGTGTATACCTTATGTGTGGCTGATGCTCTTTAATTTTACTGTCCATATGTTGTATATTGTTGATGATCACTTGAAGAAAGATTAATAATGTTTTAATAGACTTAAAATTGTTTAAGCTCAATAACAACTAATTCACCCCCCCTCTCAGTTGTTTTAGTAATTTCAATAGGAAGGGAATAAAGTTGGTTCAAGTGTGCACAGAAGGAAATCTTTCGAGTTCTGAGATAGAAGAAGTGTCACAGGAAGACACTCACAGGGTTACTGAACACCCTGTAGGCTCAACAAAGCGTGCTTGAGAAAGAAGTTTCCAGAGGGTGCCAATCTCCATTTGAAGGAGAAGGAAAGGGTTGAATCCCTTAGAGGTTCAAGTTCTGAAGCTCAGGAAGGATAGTGTTGTTGTGCACAGAGTAAAAACAAATAGGAGCAGGAGGTTGAGAAACCCTTTGAGGTTTCACAGTCGACAAAGCTCAGGAGGGACAACATTCCTAGAACACAGGCAAGATTCAAAGAAATTGAGCTCGTAGGGGAAGCGAAGGTCGAGGCCTTTGAAACTTCAGAAAATATTCCAAGGGGAAGGATTAAGTTCTAAATTTCAGGAGGGAGCATAGATATCATTAGATTAGCTAGAGATGAAGAGATATGGGTCGTCAGATCTAGTGCAAAGAACCGATAGTCATCGGATCCAGAGGAAGGCGCATGGAGTTTAACCTCTAGGAGGTCGCAAAGGAGAGGAGCCGTATGGACGGTGGAGACACTTCATAGAGGATGTGCCGAAGTTGTGAGAGTCATTGGATCTTGTAGAGTAGTGAGGGGATTAAGGCTGAGTGTCTTCTGATACTCTGAAGCTCAGAAAGGATAGCGACCGTCATATCCGGGTCAATGACAACCGTTGATATCATTCAAGAAATCATGAATTTGGGGTTCGTGAGTTCGGAGGGCAGGCCAAATTCTTGGTTCCACAAAGTCCCGAGTCACAAGGAGAAGGGAAGGAGATCCAAACCATTGGATCTAAGCCACAAGAGAACCGTTGGATCAGAACCTCTACGTGGTATCGTGTATTGGGGGTTCGGGGGGTGAAAGAAATTCTTTTTGACTGCGAGGTCACGAAGTGAGGAGCGACGAGGGCTCGTAGAACATGTGGCACATCCATTAGGTGGGGACTACGTGGTTGAAAGGAGGCGTAACAATAAGCACCCAGAGAAAGGGGAAGTGGGTGACAGGTGCTAGACACACATCGCCTGGAAAGGAGTCAACTCATCCTTGACTTTCGTGTCTCGGGGATTCGCAAAGGAGGAGCACGAGGGCTCAACACTCCAACTCGCAAAGTCACGAGTTGCGAGTAGTTCTAGAACTTAGCCCTAGCCGATGGTTATGTGTGGAAGGCACTAACAAGGAGGAGCCATACCCATATCACATCTCGGGTATCGACGTCTGGAGAAAGAGGAGTTGAGGGTCTTCGACTCATGAACTCGCGAGTTAAGATAGGTGCTTGCGCTAAGATAAGGTCGTGGTCACATGGAAATGTGAGGCTCACGCATGACATTGAGTTGCACAGGGAAGGTTTTCATGAAGCACCTGTGGATCGGATTCATTGGAGGTTCCAGCAGGGAATCAAAGGAGTCACTTTGGCTCGAGGAGAATTTAGAACGATCCCATGTGGATCTTGGCCCAAGGGTTGGAGGTATGCATCAGAGATGAAGTGTTGGTTATAATTTTGATGAAAGAAGCATGAAAGCTTCTACTGTTATCAGAGATTCAGGTAGTATAATTTTTAATGGAAGCCATGTAGGTATGAGTTTTTATCACTCTTTTTGCATAATTGTTGAAAGGAAATTTTGGTAAGAATTTCCTTAGCCAGAGATATGTTAAAAAAATCACATGATTATATGATTGAATGCATACCACTGGATGTGGTAAAGTTGTAGGACTATATTAATTCAAATATTTTTAGCTTCTGAATGCACACATTGACATAGTAGAATGTCATGTTAATTTGGTTATGGGGTAATAAACAAAGAATTAAAGATAAAAACTAGTTGTAGGAATAAATGCTAGTAAGCTAGTCGTGTATGAGACTAGGACCTGGTTGAATATGACAAGGTATGGAGAATATGGCAACACATTGGCTAGAATTACAACTCATGGATGGTGAGATACATGACTGAGATAGAGATCATTATGTAATTCAATGCAATGTGCACTGAATAAGAATGCATTGAGAACTGCACTCATGCATAACGAGTGATAGAATTGTATACTAAATGCAATGGTTGAATATGTTTTGTAAGTACATGCATATATATTATTGCATGGAAATAATTATACTAATGGCTGAAATGTTGCTAACCCATGAAGTTGAGAACATTTCAGGAACTGTTAAACATTGCAATAGGAAATTTACAAGCCAGGTAGTCACAGGAATAGAGACTACATAGAATTTTATGTTCAGAAAATTGAAATAATGAACTTACTGTTGTTAATTATGAATATGCATATGCATAGAATGACGATTCATTCTATTTGGTCAAGTTGTTTGGTAATTGTGATTGAATTGCCAGGTGTAGGAAATTCTAAGATTATTGCATAAGATGTTGTACATGTTGAATTATGATGTACAGAAAATACTGACAATTTGTTGGCAGTATGCAAGATGAAGTCTTGCAGGAAAATTGTATGTTGTTTGATGCCTATGGAAAATCACAAGGATGGATGCATTAATAATGTGGCAACAACCAAGATGAATCATGAAATAGAATGTCATGTTTTGGGAATAAAAGTTGAATTTCCTTTCGAACTAATTAGAATTCCTAAATGAATTCCTTTATGTTCTCTCAGGATAACTGCATGTGGTTGATGCAGATGAGATGATGTTGATAAAAGTTAAATGTTAGCTACAAAGAGTATCTCGAGAAGATGCTGCTTGGAAACCTTAGAAGGCAGTTGGAACTCCTAGAGCCACGGTGCTCTAAGACTTCCATTCCATCCTGTTGTTGAAGCCCAAGGAAAGGGAGGTGTAGCATCGATGGACTATGCTTGTGAAGGTGTATACTCCCGAGTGGGACAGGCATGTGGGGAATGAGAGACCATTGGTTGGAGTACTGCCGAGGTTTGAATGGTTGGAGTGTTGCTAAGGTCTGGTACCTTGGCTTAGACCATGTGGATAAGGATTGTGGACCATGGCTATCTTGGGAAGCCATTTCCCCAATGGAGTCATAGCCCTGCTCCGGGGTGGAAGGTCTTCTCACTCAAAAGATAAGTACAATTCTCTATTTATTGTATGTTGTGTATGTTGTATATAGTTTTAATGTTATTAAATTTGTTTGTATATACATATATATATATATATATATATATTGCATATATGATTGCATTACCGCATCCATGACTGTACCTAGGGTGTCTCATATTTCATTACTTAATAAATATATATACCTAATGCTAATCATGTAATCGATTGGAATATGATTCAGGTGGAACCAGAAGGTGTCCTGCAAGTGCATTCTGTGCGCATAGTGGGAAGAAAATAAAATAGCTTCGGAATCAAGCTATTGAGCTTGTAAAGGTCCAGTGGACCTGGTACAGTCCTGAGGACGTGACATGGGAACACGAGGACGCTATACAGGCGTAATACCCGCATATTTTTTAAGATTTTGGAAATCTTGTTGATGTTGTGTGAAAGTTGCACTAAAGACAGTGCAAAAATAAGGGAGGGGGATTGTAATGTCCCCAAGTCCGAGCCATGTTGTAAATCATGTTTATGAAATGAATTGTAATTATGTTTTATAGGATGGTGATCCAAGTTAATATAAGTTGGTGGGCTTATGTGATTATTAGGCCAGAGAGCCTAAGTGTTGAAGGGCAAGAGCCTGATTTTGTACATGTATCTATGCAAAACATTAATAAAATTATAAACACAGTTGCGTGCAGACCAACCACAATAAATGAGTGATGGGGGACTAATCTTCCATAGAGTGGGCAAGGGATTAGGGGATGAAAGGTTGGAAGAGGGGCTAAGTGTTGAGCCTAGGGGCTTAAGTCCTTGGGAATAATATTTTAATATTATTCCAAAAAGACCGTGTGAAATATATGTTTTATCCTAAGTTCTTTTGGGAATGACAAGTGACTTCCAAATGGGGAGGAACGCATGTTGATGTAATGCATGCAGTTTCATGGGTGACAAGTGTCAACCCAAGTGCATGCAATTAAAACTACCGAATTGAGTCGTGATGGGGGTTCCTCCTCCATTCCACCATCGACCATCTGAATGTGAGTCCTGTCTGACCTCTGCAAGATACCCTTTTGCATTTATGAAACTGGGGAAAAGGTTTGTGTTGATTCTTGGGAAAGCTGATACACCCTCTGTTCTGAACTGTCGAGCCTGTGTCGACCCCTGCGTGGATTGATGGTCATACATCCATGAGAAAACCATAACTGTGAGTCTATTTCATGATTGTTGAGTTGGTTGGGTTGAAGTATGTGACTATCACCTGTTTGGGAAGCCCATCACTGTATACCTAGTTGACTATTGTGGCCACGCAGTGCTGGACTGCATGTGGCTTGTTGACCAGTGTAAGTTCATGTTGAGTCTGTTTGTAACCTCTCTCCAGGTGAGGGTGGTGATTTTTAATGAAGAGATAGGTTTTACTAATCCTGTGAGCGACTCTCTCCAGGTGAGAGAGTGCGCGGAGGAAGGAGAGAGATCCTGGAAGGAACCCTGTAGTTGCCACATTGCTCGGAGATTTCTGGTCCGGCCTATTGTTGAAGCCCAAGGCAAGGGAGGTTAGCAGCCGAAGGCCTGTCTAGGTGACAGAGAAGGTGTATACTCTTGGGGTGGGACAGGCATGTGGGGAAGGAGAGTCTATGGGAAGTGGGAATAAGTGGTTCCTGGGAGAGAATCCTCCCTCTTTTACGTGTATTCTTCTAGAGAGAGTTTGATGGGAAGTGGTTTTCTCCCAGAGAGAGTCCAGCACTAGCTACAGATCTTTGAGACTTCCTAATCTGACCTGTTACCGAGACCCAAAGAGGGAGGTGAAGCACCGATGGACTGTGCTTGTGAAGGTGTATACTCCTGGGTGGAGCAGGCATGTGGGGAATGAGAGTCCATGAGTAGTGGGCATAAGAAGGGATCCTGGGAAGAATCCTTCCAGTTGTTTTGTGTTGTTTTCCCTATAACCTCAGCCTAGCCTAGGATTCCTTTCCTTGGGGTAGATCTTAGTCCCAGCTCAGGGGTGACCCACTACTGATCTTGATGAGCAATGTGGTCTAAGGCTGGGAGGTTCGTGGAAGGCCTGCACGTGGTTGGTGGAATTACCATAGTTTCAAAGATAAGTATCATCTTATGTTAAATGTTATGTTTTGCACACTTGTGATTCTTGTATTTTATCATGTATTCAAAAGTGCAGATGAATTATTGTTAATGCCAGGGAATATTTGTGTTAGGAGTAATTCTTATGCTTACTCTAAGTCAAATGTGTTTCATTTGATTTAAATTAATGTTATCAATCAAGTATGAGAATGATGTTGTTTCGCACAATAGCGTCTTCCCAGCCAGTGGGTTGGATGATGGCCAAGGGAGCGTTACAGCTATGGAGTCAAAATTATGAAAGTGAATGAAGACAATGCGTAGACCGATAGAATTCGCCAGAGGAAAAAGGCTAAATAAGGTGATGAATCTGAGTTATTATTGAAATAAAAAGATGTGTAGGAAGATAAAGAAGACAAATAACCGCATCAGACCATTGCTGAAATGAATTCTAAATAAGTTAAGAAGACAATCACATAGTTTAAATTTCTTAGACCAAGAGCGTCACAGGACGAATTATGGGCCTTTAAACTCTCCAATTTAAACAGAAGAAAATTTAAATGAAATGGTAGGCTACAAGAAACACATACGATGAAAGGAAACAAAGCTCATATCACCACTCGTTAGAATATTTTCATAGAGACTTCAAAATATTCTTCGTTTGTATTCGATTCAGATTCAGAAAATTTACAAATAAAGTTTGATACAACAAAAAAGGTGCTTTTACACTTCTGCCAACATTAGATAATTCAAGCCTCTTAGTACTGATACAATTTGATCAAAAAATAACTGAAACTGAAACGTTTCATCTTCTGTAACAGTTTCGGATGTTAGTTTCCGTATATGAAATGACTTACAATCATTATAAAAAAGAAGTGTTTCAACATCATGAATAATCTCTCTGACTGCTCGGCTACTTCAAATACTCATAGAATAATGCCCGGAGTACCTCCTTTTATAGGCATCTATTTCCATCAGGGTCTAGAGAAAAGAGGTTTTAGATGAACCACCCTTAGCCCCAATGTGTCTCAGAGAATGCCTCGTGTCCATGATTTAAACCAGAGCAGTTTTCCCCGGTTCGCCCCTTGTCGGCTAATTCTTGCGCTACTTCAATCGTCGAATTGCACCTCGGTCGTTGATCTGAGTCGTTTCAAAATATATGGTCAGCGTCTTGCCCGATGAATTTGATATTGGAGGTTGAAAAAGGTGGTTTTGGTCAAACAACCCTCCTTTCCGATATACTTCTAAGGGCACCACACATCCTACAAAAGCTGTGGTGGTTTTCCCTCCGCCTGCCCTCGACCGCTTAATCTTTGTGCTAGTTGTATCTCTGATACACATATCAGTCATTGATCCGAGCCACCTTTGAGATCGACGGTCGGATGAGATTTATTCTTCATATCTCCACTACTTCGTCCAAATGCCGCCAGATATATATGAGTCCTCTAAATTTATCACAGCTCTGCGGCAATTTAACCCGTCATAAAATTTCCAAAACTCGGACACCAGCTGGGAATTACATGGTGATAACAATTGGGATTTAAGAGTACCAGTAGTACTCTGGGCTTATAGAACCACTTGCAATAAATTAACAATGCAGACCCCTTTCAAGTTGGTTTATGGCCTTGACATTGTTGTCCCGATGGAATACTTGGTGCCAAGCTTAAGAATTGTTGCATTTACAGACATGGATGATACTGACGCTATCCACGAGAGGCTATAATAGTTGGTTGAATTGGAGGAAGATTGATTCATTGAAGGATTCCACTAGGAGGTTCAAAAAGAACGAGAGAAGGCATATCATGAAAGACACATCAAGAAGAATACATTCAAGCAGGGTGACTTAGTACTGGTGTATGACAGTAAGTTCATAAGACACCCAGGGAAGTTCAGGACACATTGGCTTGGACCATACAAGATCGCCTATGTTATAGAAGGAGGAGTTGCCCAACTACGAACATTGAATGGAGAATGGAAGGAAGGATTGGTGAATGGGAGTCATCTTAAGTTGCACTACGACAACCAATTGCCTCAAATATCTCAGTAAAAACAAAAGGAGAAGGGTCTAGGTACTAGGTGCAGTTGAAACTGGGTACCAACCACAGAAAAGATAGTCTGCACAAGGGAAGAGAAGTGACACAAAGCAGAAAGAAAAGACTACACTGCGTAGTCCAAATTCAAAGTAAAATAGAAAGATCAGATCTAAAGTTCCTTGGGACAAGTCACAGGTGAGTGTTGGGGGCCTGTTGGCCCTTGGGTATGGAAGCAAGTGAATATCGAGGAAGAAAAGGTCAAATGTGAACTGCGCAGAAGACACCGTGATTGTCACTGGGTCAAAGTAAGAAAAAGAGCAGAAAAGCCGGAGCGAAGTGCAAAGAAGCTAGCCATTGGATGAGGAGATCAAGCATGATAGATTAGCAAGGGAGATGGATCAAGGACAAATCAGAAAGCATGGAAATCCACCATTACCACCATGCAGAAAGAAAGGAGAGAGAGGCCGACGAAGCCCAGAAAAAGTGGGCCAAGTTGACCTAGGGTTTTAGACACCTAGGGTTTTGGTAATTAGGGTTTTGACACCTAGGTTTCGACCTAAGGCTGTCGGTGAGGAAATATAATGTATAAATAGATGTTGAGAGGACCTAGGTCAGGGGGTACTATTGTTGGGAATTGATATTGATTAGTTTTGATTGAGAGATTATTGTACTGTGAGAGAGGGAGTGCTGAGAGCGAGAGCTTCCTGGTATTATAAGATCTTCAGCTGGGTGCGAGGATCAAGCCCTGTTGCTGGGTGCACAGGAGGGTAGAGGAAGAAGAGAGGAGATCTGCTGGCTAAGAGTTCAGATCAGAACTGTAGGCTTTCTCTTAATATATTATAAGTGAAGTTATGTTAACATATCCCTAGAGAGAGGGTGAACCATGTATACCTTGTGTTGTGTGTATGATTAATGCTTTGGTCTTTGTTCCTGCTATATGGTTAATTGTATTACTATGTTAGATCAGATCTATAATTGTGAAGGATAGATCTAGCTTGATAAGTGTTGATGCATATGGAGTTGTTTTTTTACTTGATCCACTTAACATTCCTTTGGTTGTAGACATCTCTTTCTTGCAACCCCCTCATAGTTGCTTCGGGTGAGACTGCATTTGCTTCGCAGGTGTTGCCAAAAGGGCTAGTAGCTAGGGCTTGTTGGTGCACTCTTGGAGTGAACCTTAGGTATTCCCTTGTGCCAACAAATGTCACTGTGTGATTGTATTCAAGTGGTGAAGATGTAGAGGGGATGTCACAAGTATGTTGCGATGGCTCGCTTATCATAAGCCAAATTTCCAAACTCTGTGGGGGATAAACTATGGTAGGGGGTAAGATCTCCTATGGAAAATGAACCAGAGAATTGGGGGGATTTGGGGGAATATCCTCAGATAGTCTATTTAGGAACCATGGAGGGGTGGGAAGTGACTCAGGTTTAGGGGAGGTGATGTTGACAGTATCTAGAGAATAGATAGGGGGAGTAACTTGTATCACATGAGGTAAGGTGGTCGAATGATTTTGAATAAGGGTCAATTGACGACGCATGTATTCAATGATCAAAGGGAACTGGTATGTGAAATGAGAAAGTGAGTCACATAGAGTGCAAGGGAACCTCATCCATTGGGGGACTAAGGTAGAGACATAATGGATGTCGGTGATGTGGGTACTCGAAAGTGGTGGTGGAGAGGACTCTTGTTGAAAGCTTTGTCAAAATTGAGGTAGATTCGGGCAATGATGAGTGTAGTGGCCATACTCTGAACAAATGGCACAAGTGAATTTGGTTCGCATCCCTTTACTACCTATATTGGAGGATACCGTCATAGCACTTGATGTTATAGGTGAAGTGACGAGCGATGTGGTCACTCGAGGGAGTTGAATCTGACTGCGTAATTTAGGAAGAGAAGGAAATATATTAGTGGGGTGTCCCTCTCTTTCGTAGAGTGCATAAGGAGGTTGAAATCATGTAGGAAGTGGAGCGGTGGGCTCTTTCTTCTTTCGTTTTCCCCCAACCATAGTCCTGGTGCTGGTGATTGGGGGTGAGGGTGGCATTGTTGAAGTTAGTACTAGAATATGCATCAGGATTCCCTCTGACTGAGGAGGGAGGGATGGTCGATGAACCATCGTGGGAGGGTGTATATACCATACAGGGATGGAAAGCACCATGTTGGGAAGGCTAAGAGTCGCGGCTACCTGAAGTTATTGTACTCCCTGTGGGGGGTAGAAGAAGGGGAATTGAGTGATGGCTTGGGGAATTGTCTGCCAGACCGGGATTTTCCCTTGGGGGAGGGGGGAATCGAGGATAAGTGGTGTAGTAGAGTTCTCAGGGAATTGCTGAGGTGAAAATTCTTCAACTAGTGGGATGTTGAGGTGAGGAGAGGCCTCAGTGAGAGGAATGGTGTCTCTGGTGTCAGTCCCATTAGAAGATACGACACACACTTTTGTTGAAGGGTGTATGAGAAGTGTTGCTCCATGGTATGCCCCCAGTAAGGATGGGTCTTTGAAAATTCTGGGGCCCATATCAATGAGTGAATAATCATCGAAACTATTGCAGACAAGAGGTAGGATGTTATCGATGTTGGCAAAGTGGTTAGGACTGTAATGTGAAGCTTGGTTGATGGTGATGATTTTCCCATTATGGGGGAACATCATCATTCGAGACACAGAAGAGGTTATTTCCTTCATAGCATACATGTAGCTACGTCCAAACAAGATGTTGTAATCAAGCGGGGCATCAATAACCTCAATGTCGATGAGGATGGTTTTTCCCCCAAGTTTTACAAGGACATTTTGAAAGATCCCTTTAGGGGAGGATGGTTGACCATCATAATCTCTTAAAATTATGGCGGATGGTACTAGGTTAGTGGAGCCAAGTTTTTTCTATATAGTTTTGGAAATGATTCATGTGGATGCACCTTCATCAATGATACATCGATGAACCGTGATGTTCCAAATCTTGACTGGTATCTAGAAAGATACCAAAGAGGGGAGATGAGATTCCCCACTATCTAGATCAAATGTGATGAGTCTAGCATCAACTGGGTCGACTATCTCCAATGCGGGAAGCAAGGATTTCCATTGAGTTGGACAGGTTTGGAGGACCTCCAATACAAACATGGATGCAGGATATTGGTCCAAGTCATAGACTAGACTGTAATTGTGTGTTTCTCTATCCTGAGGGTTGTTGGCATTCCATCGTAATAGGATGTGAGGGATATGTATGGCGGGTTCAGTGTTAGGGCATGGAATCATCAAGGGTTTTCCGGTTGTATTTGGAGATGCTTTTGAAGTGGTGGGAGTATATTCTGGGGGTGCATTGTATTGATGACTGTGCATTTGCATAAGAATTGCTTCTTCGCTAGTGAGGAGGATATCGCGATCTACCAGATTTATAGGGTTTTGATATTGTCCTACTTGTGGTGGGGCACGATGTACGTCATGTTGGGTATTCATCACTTCTTGGTGTGGAATAGGGTTTTGCAACATGATCAAGGGTGGTTGTTTCAAATACTATTGTGGGGCATGCTAAGGGGCATGCAACGCTAGAGGACATGACACATTCATGTAGTGTTTCATCCATTTGAAGTCAACAATTTGGGGGAAATGGTGAGTGTAATTTCCATGCTCATCGCAAAGAGCTCAAGGGAATTTTTTCCGTAGGTTGTTTTTGTTGTTCCTCCCTTAGTGTTTGTTGTTATTGTCCCCTTGGGGGTTCTGGTTACCCTAATTCTGGTTTCCCCCAATAGGTTGGTTTGGTTGGGGGTTATTTCCTCCTGGTCCTAGGTTATTATTGTTTCAATTTTTTTCTTTATTTTTGGAATTATTCGGCTGATGGGCCAGATTTTCCGTATTGAACTGTTCAAAAGTATGAAATTGTTGAATGGGAGAGGGCTAAACAAAGTTAACATTGGTGTGTGGTTGTCCCTGTGGAGGAGAAATTGGTTGGGGAGGACCAGGAAATGGAAAATATAGATTATGTTGTGGCAATGATCCATAGGGTTTATAGGAAGGCAAAGCGCTTTCACTAGTGCCCAGGTTATATGCTGAGGTAGAGGGGGAAAATAAACTTGGCTGAGAAGTCGGGCGCATGATGGGTGTCGACAAGGGTCCACTCATGGGTGGAGGGAGAGAAACAAGATATGGTTGTTGGTAAGGGGGAGGCAGGTAATAAGATGGTCCTCCATATATTGGGGTGTACCATACATAGGTGGTGGTTGGATGTACGGGTTGTGGTTGTTGGGTATGTGTTATATTCTTTGCATGTGTGTGTGTGTGGGTGCGTCAGATACGACAACTGCGTCTGACGATCCCTTCACCTAGAGCTCTGCCATGTGCGCCGGACACTTTCCTAGGGGGGGGGCAGGTATGCCCCCCTGGTTACGTGCAACATTCGGCAACGAGCGGTAGCCCAGGGCTGATGGGGTTCGGGGAAGCACCCCAAAAAAAATTTTGGGGCGGTTTTTTGCTATTTTTAGTGGATTTGTAAATTAATCCTGAATTAAGAGATTAGGGTTTTGGTATCTATAGAATACCTAAAAACATTGTATATATTGTATGGTGAATGGCAAAATTTGATATAATGAAAATAAGAAAGGTTTTCCCGGTTGAGGGTTTCCGGTATAAAATATCTGTGTACTCTGTGTATGAGCCATTGATTAATTTATGTATTTCTTAAGAATCTATATGCATTGATTTACTTCACAAGTTTAAAACTTACATGTGGTATTAGAGCTCATTTTTGGCTTCATAGGGATGCCTTTATTGTTGAGGTTTTGTCTCGGTCTTGATAGATCAAGTTTATCTTGGGTCTATGATAAACCTGGGTTTAGTGGGAGCTCTTGCAGTGGAGATTCAAGTAAAGAAAGAGGAATGGCGAGCTCATATAGAATTGAGATAGAGAAGTTCAATGGTAAAAACTTTGAGCTATGGAAGCTCAATATGGAGGACCTTCTTGTAGATAAAGAACAATGGATCATTGTGGATCCTGGTACACATCCTACTGGTACATCGTCTACGAGCACACCGGCTACTGGTACACAACCTACTAGTACACAAACTACTAGTACACCAGCTACTGGTATGTCGAAGGAAGATTGGGACAAGTTGGACAGAAGAGAAAGGAGTACTATTCGACTATGCCTGGAAAATTCGGTGTTGTTGAATGTCTCAGGAGAATCTACAACCAAGGAACTATGGGATAAGTTAGGGAATTTGTATCAATCAAAGTCCCTGGTAAACAAGTTGTTTCTTCGAAAGAAGCTATATCATATTAGGATGGAAGATGGAGATTCTGTGATAGAACATCTAAATGCCTTTAATACTCTGGTAAGTCAACTTGGATTTGTTAATATTACGATTGTAGAAGACGATAAGTGTATTACTTTGTTATGTTCTTTGCCAGACCCTTGGGATAATCTGGTTGTAGCAATAGGTAGTACCACTCAATCTACATTGAAGTATGAGGATGTAGTTGCATCCTTGTTATATGAAGAGATGAGGCGAAAAATCATGGATGGTCACAACACAGATGCTTTGTTTGTAAGAGGGCGTACCCAAGACAGAAACCTTGGTAAGCCTTTGGGATGGAGATCTAAATCTACAGGTAGATCTAAGTCTCTAGGAAAATCTTTGAGGAAATGCTGGAAGTCTAAGAAGGTTGAAAAACCAAAGGGATATGATAGTACCTCTTCCACAGAGGCTAAAACCTCCACTGAAGAAGGAGGTGATGTTTACCTAGCATATACAAGTACACATGCAGACCATGATGTATGGTTGATCGACTCAGGTGCATCATACCATATGACTCCTCACAGGGAGTGGTTCTCTGAATATGAAAAATATGATGGTGGTGATGTATTCCTAGGAGATGACTCGACAACAAAAATATTGGGATGTGGAAGGGTTAAGTTGCTGCTAAACAATGGAAGGATTAGAACTCTCCTTGGGGTTCTACACATTCCAAAACTAGCCAGGAGCCTAATATCTATAAGCAAGTTGGGTGATGCAGGAGTGAAAACTGTATTTGAAAAGAGCACTTGCAATATGGTATGAGGAGCAATGGTGTTAATGAGGGGAGTCCATTGTGGAACTCTATACAAGTTGTTAGGAAGCACTTATACTAATGGGTGTAACAACTCTATTGTCCTTGAGTAGAAAAATGGAGACAAGACCAATATTGTCCCAGAAAAGAAGATCATGTTGTGGCATCAAAGACTGGGGCATATTGGAGAAAAGGGCCTTCGAACACTACACAGTAAAGGTATGGTTGAAGTTATATCTAATTCCACTCTAGATTTTGATTTCTATGAAAATTTCATATATGGTAAACATAATCAAGTAAGATTCGCATCTGGTGCTACAAGAGCAAAGGGGATCTTAGAGTTGATACACAGTGATGTGTTTGGACCTGTTCTTGTTCCATCCCTAGGTAAATCTATGTATTATGTTTCATTCATAGATGATTTTTCAAGGAACACATGAATTTATTTTCTTAGAAAGAAATATGAGGTATTTGATAAATTTAAAGAGTTTAAGGCTCTGGTAGAAAATTAGACAGAGAAGAAAATAAAGGTATTGAGA
>ML814677.1:119906-130550 GCA_009831015.1 Picea engelmannii
TTAAAAGGTAAATAATAAAGTGAAGTGATGAGTGTATTATAATTAAAAGTGAATACAAAATAAATTATTTCAATAATAATTTTAATGGAGAAATTAGAAGTGGACCCAACCCTAAAATAAGGAAAGTGGGGCCAAGTGACTTACAAGATGTTTTTAAGGAAGCTACTTGGAGAGTATAAATAAGAGGAAAGGCTTTCTCATTTGAATCACACTTGAGAATATTGAATATATATAGGTGTATGAGGTTTAAAAATGATATCTAAGCCGAAATTCCGAGGAAAGTGAAGAAAAGAAGGCCGAAATGCAAGGAAGGATAAATTCTTTTGATGGTGCTTTCTAAGGTATGTTATTTTCAGGTCATCTCACCATTTTCGCTAAAAACAAATTTCTATAATGATTTAGATCCTGAAATGGCTATGCAAGTGAGAAACATATCCAAGTATCTGTGGTTAAAAATTCAGCTTGTGGGTCGTTGTATTTTTGGAGTTACACTCTGTGGAAAATAGGGTTTGTGGCTAGTCCTGAAACTAGTCAAAATCGGGTGTTTCGGGTAAACACATCATAACTTCTTCATAACAGATCAAAATTCAGTGAGACAAAATGATTTGGTTAGGGTAAATTATTTAGTATGTTGGGTAACCATTTCATAGCATTTCATCAAAAAAAATTTGCAGGGCACGCTCTACAAGGTCTCTCTCTAGAATAAGCCAGAATTCAACAAGGTATGCCATTTTTGCTATAACTCCTTTTCTGAGAGGTTCGAAGTAGTGCCACTTGGAGGAATTGCATAAAACACACTGACTAACATTTGGTATCAGTTTCAGATATTTATACATTATAGGTTCAAAGTTATGATTACTTCAAGTTAGGGTTGTTGACTAATGCAAAACTAGGCATGTGAGACTAAAGAAAAGTTTCATGAAAATGCTAGTCTCTTGTTTTTAAAGTTAAGGAAGGTTTGAAGGAATGTGATCATATACACTAGGTCTATTACAGAGCTACAAATCAAATTTGGATAATGAAATTGATGAGGTCTTTTGGTTGAGGTACATGTTGAGTACATGGTTGAGACAAGTAGTTGATGATTTGGCGCACATGCATGAGGTGTATAGTTGATGATGTTGGTACACATTGATGGGTAGTTGAAACATGATTGGTACATACTTGGCACATGGTTGGATGCACTTTTTTATGGTACAGGTTGATTACAGATTGGTGCATGGTTAATGCACTTGTTTATGGTACAGGTTGATTACAGGTTGGTGAATGGTTGATGCACTTGTTTATGGTACAGGTTGATGCATGGTTGATGCATGGTTAAGATTTATTGGTACAGGTTTACAGCGGTATATCTCACAGTGATAGTGTGACCATGGTTCCATCATTCTAATTCTACTTTAGGGTGGCAGGACGGGGCAAGGAAAGGTGGTTGTAGCCACCTTCCGGTTGTATCCGGAGAACATTGAGGGTTGTAGCCTCCTTCTGGTTGTAGCTAGATATTTGGGGAGTTGGAGCTTCCCTTAGGTTGTAGCCTAAGAAACTAGGAGGTTGGAGCCTCCTTTTGATTGCATCTAGAAAACAAAGGAAGTTGGTGCTTCCAATGAATGTAATTCTTCAAGACATATAAGAAAAAGCATTACGTGGTTTTCTCCCGATTTGGGTTTCCACGTAAAACACTGGTGTACTGTGCATGTGTGTGATTGTTTATTTATTACTTCTCGTTATTGGATAATAATCCTACATTGATATAAAATTTGAAGAAAAAGGATTATAATTATGTTATTACTGATTCACCCCCCCTCTTAGTAATCCAACAAAACTAAGTCTAATGAATCAATGTTAGCGAGAGAACCCTGTGCCCAAATAGGCTCTAGAAGTGGATCTAACTCTTGTGCAGGAGTCAGATCAGGGTTAGCTAAATCTTGTTGGACTAAAGAGTATGCTAACTCAGAGATAGAAAAGGGCATGGACCTGCCGGGGTTCCCTGTCTCATCCATCATGGCTGATGAGGAAGGAAGAATCCAAGGATCCTCAAAGTAAGTCGTGCGGAACGACAAAAATTGAAAAATCTCAACCTTATGGTGATTAGATATAAATTTGACATCGTCATGAGGAGGTGGGTAATCGAAGGTACCCATCAAATATGGGCACAAACCAACTCCTATGTTAATGACACCTGGTTGAGGATTATCAATCATGGGGACCGTGGATGCCCCCAAAGTTGGGTCAGGTCTGGAGAAAGATAGTTGATCAATGGTCACTATCCAACCCTCATGTGGAAACAACAAGACTTGGAAAGCTGTAGCAACCATATCTTGCATAGCATAAGTCCAACTCCATCCTAACAAGAGATTATAGTCGAGGGGAGCATCGACTACCTCTACTTCGACACACACGGTTTTCCCTCCTAACTGCACAGGGAAAGAAGGAATGATGCCATGTGGTCGGAATGAATGACCATCGAAAGTAGTGAGGAGAGTGGGTAATGGAGACAAAATGGGCTAGCCAATGGCCTTCCATCATGTTAACGACATACCACATGTCGAGGCACCCTCGTCGACCACTGTGTGGAAGATATTCCGAGTAAAAGTTTTCATGGGATGAGCCACTACTATATGAAACGCTACGTGCTAAGGCAGATGAGGTTTTAAGTCGGTTGTATATAACATGATGGTGCCCAGATTACAAGTCTCAGTAGAGCCCAAAGAGGTTAACAAGGCCTTCCTCTGAGCAGGGAAGCTTTGGAGGACCTCCAAAGTAGACATTGCACAAGGGGTTTGTGATAAATCTTCCACCACAGAGTAATTCTGGGTGGCCCTTGCGTTTGGGTTGTGAGAAGATTTTTTAAATGCACCCTTTGGAATGCATGTCATTGTTTCCCCCAATGTCTTATCAATCTATAGAGGAAGAGATAGGAGATTAGCTTCTTTACCCTTCTCAGAAGCGCTTGGTTTACTTTAGTCGTGCACTCTAGTCATTATGAAAGCATCACCCCTAACCATGTATATGTTCGCGGATGAGGGATTGTTTGGAGGAGGGAAGGTTTCTTGGCTGCCCCCTTCTGTGCTTATAGAGGCTTGAGTTAAATTTTTCCCATGTTGAAAGGGATTAGTCAACACTGCCTGTTGTTGCTGTGTGACAAAATTTTGGGCCTCTGAAAGTCAAGGACAAAGATGGGTCGGGTGGTCTTTCGCGCACAAGTTGCATGGATACCTCGCCTTTTGTTTTTCCGTGTTGTCCCCGCCAGCATTATCAGTGGGTTTTTTATCCCCCTTACCCTTCTTTCGTTGTTTTTTCTTCCCTTCAGGCTATTGGGTGGCCTTTGGGTTAGTCGACTGCATGGAGTGTACTTCTGACGTTTGGGTAGGGGGAGAAGCCAAAGCAGTAGTGTGGTTGGCTGTTGTGTGTTGGATGGATAATTGTTGCAATTGTTTTGTCAATTTCTCAGCGGGCTTAGTTTGTGTTGAACCAACAATACCATTGGCATGTGTTCTATCTCTCTATCTAGTTTTATCCAGTATCGAACGTGGCGCATCTGGAAAGATGTTGTATAATCAACCAGACTAAGAATAGATGATCTCAAACTATTGATCCCTCATGATGGCATCTTCTTTGGAGAAAACTTCAGAGGTTGTGATGTCTTTGGATAACTGTGGGACCAAATACTTAAGGAACCACTCCAACAAGAATGTTGGTGGGACTGGTACTTTGATTAGACTCTTCGGTGTCTCCATTCTCGTATATGATCAGAGATATGGTCCGTTGTTGTCTGTTCGAAATTGGCGAGCAACTTTGTGCCAACATCGTATCTCAAAGGTAACTGGAAATGGTTAAGGAAGGCCATTTCCAGTTCTCCAAAAGGAGAGTATCTTGAGCGATCGAGCTCAATGTACCATTTTATGGCACTCCCGATAAGAGTACATTGAAACAATCGCAACTGTACAGAGTCATCTTTCAATGAGTTAGATGAACACCAAAGATGGAAGGTAGTCACATGATCACATGGATCTTCATTAGGCTTGGCCTCAAACTTTGGAATTTATGAAGGCAACTTCATTGGCATAGGAGGCCAACGTGGATCGTGACAAATAGGATCATTTAACAACCTTGTCAAATCTGGAAAGTGTAACGTCGCCAGGAATGGTAGTTTGGGTTGCTGCTGATAACCTGGGAAAAAGGGTCCTAGAGTTTGACTGGCACCAGGTTGCCAGGAAAAGTTTGGTTGTTGGCTCAGATTCTGGTAGAAACCATCACCCTGACCAGCGTAAGGATTTTGCATATGTGGAGACATCATCGGCTAATTTCCCATAAAGGACATAGGGTGTTGGGCATGCATCGTGTTCGAAGGACTTTGGGAAGGATTACCCCATGACGGTCCTGATGGGAGAGGCATAGTAGTCTGTCCAAGGTTCCATTGAATGTGGAAATAATTACCCCGGAACGACATTCCAGAGGAGGGAACAGATCCTTGTCCTGAGTTCCAATGTCCTACTATGTGTGCCCCCTGTGCAGGAATAATACCCTGCGCAGGAGTGGATTGTCCAAAAATGGGGTTGCTCCCAGACGAAAAAGCGGCGGATGAGAATGTGTTGTTACCAAACGTCTTGTTCCAGGAAAATGGTGTTGAACCTATCGGCATACTATGTGTAGGTGTTCCTTGACTCCCTGCTCCAAATAAACTAGTGTGTGTAGGCTGCCCGACGGACTGCTGATATAGACCACCAAGTGAAGGGGACGAAGGAGGGATATGACCTCCTGCGTAAGGAAAAGCATTAAAAGGGACAGGAGTTCCCCTGAGTTGACCTTGTAGAGGAGCGTTAGAGATCCCTGCCCCCAGACCCAAAGTCTATAAAGTGGAGTATGTTAGTGCAATACTTGTACCCGAACTAGGCATACCGTATGAGAACGGAGGGCCTGTCGCACTAGGTGTGAAGGGGGTTGTGGCCACCGCCATAGACGGTTTCGGTCCACTGTGCGATGTAGTTGTGGCCGAGACCATGGTGGCTCAGACCGATGATGGTAAGTTAGGAGATGATTCTCATGTGGTAGCAACTATGGTGGGAATTGAAGAATTCCCAGAAGAAGTAACATCGTTTGTTTTCATAGCTGTGTGAAGCACTATCTGGCGTTCGTGAAATTGGATTGGTACAATAAATGGTGCCAAGATATCAGTGTTTTGGGTTTCAACTGAGCCAAGAGCAGCAGTTGATTCCTCTGGGAGTTGTTCGGGCACAAAGGTTTGTAACTCGGTCGCTTCAAAAGACCCTTGTTGGTCTAGCTTCCGCCTTAATGGTGGCAGGGGTGGCTCCAGTGTAACCGGTGGAAGGCCAAGAAGCCTTCGTGACTGACAGAGCTTGGGATCCTCCACCATGTGAGAAGATCCAAGACATGCTAAGGTATTCTAAATGTTCAAAAGTAACACACACTAAAAAGAAGCCCCTAAGAGATAATTCAAGCAATCACTAAACTATTTGGAAGAACAGTTACAACAACCAACACTAGATAAACTTACCGGTGCAAGTGAAACTCGAACACGGAAGCACCCTCCAAGTATAATCTACAAAGCATGGCCTGATTTCTATCCTAGGTACTGCAGTATACCCCCGCAGTCACCTGTGTATGTTCCTAAAAATATTGGCAACTAGGTTGCCAGTACGCGAACAGTCACCAGGCGGGTACAGTCGAAAGTCGGGTAGACCACAATGAGTAGGGTATCAAGCCCGAAACATGTCAAGGGTATCGAGAGAAAATGGTCTGGAAGACAACTGAGGACCTCAAATGTATTCAAGACCCATGAAGCCCCGTGGAAAATGCAAACGACAGAATCCCAAAACAAACCCTCGATATGTGTTCTCCACTACGATTGGTCGGGCTTTGGAGGGGTTATGTCCGCTACCTTTCCACACGTGACCTCGTTTTTATCCCCTGTGTTAGAGGGGGGTCCCAGATAACTTCCACGAAACTGGACTTAGACACTCCCTATCTCATAATCTAATGTTTGGTTTTGAATGGCCTTGAAGAGTTTCCTCTCCAACCTAATCAAAGGCCCTAGTCCTGAACTAGTTTGTGAACCCTACAAACATAAAAGTCTAGTAGATTTTAAAATTAGTGTTGCTTTTATGGCTTTATATTATGTCAAGGGGTATGAGGGTGAAACTGATGATGTGTAAAGACGAAAGAAAAAATGAATGAAAAAGATGGAAACAAGAAACTTTTACTAAATGCAAAGATTTCAACAACTTTTCACAAAAAAAAAGTATTTTTTTTTTTTTGCTAAGATTTTATACAACAAACTTAAAGGAATTTCGCTCGACTACGAGCTACTTATGATCTAAGTGAACTGCAAAAACTTACGAAACAAAAGACTTTTCCCTAGTTAATGATGCAGAAACACACCTTTCAACCAAAGAAGAAAATGAAAAGAGATTTTTTTTTATTTAAGTGCTAGTAAAGCAGCAAAGGGAAAATACCGACAAGCACAAAACCAAGAAAAAAAATTCCTGGCTTAAAAAGTAGATCGCAAAGAATCAGCGTAAAGAATCACACAATGGAAATAAAAAAAACAAAGACTCACACGCTTGTATAAAAACCATAAATTTTTATTTTTTATTTTTTGTCAACTATTAACTGAGGAAAAAGCAGGCTAAGGGTAAGATGACCTAACCTACTGACTGTTCACACCTAGACTCAAACACCTGAGAGGAATACTTCTCATCAAAGGAGGAGATGACTACCCCACCCTGAACAAAAAGTAGTCTGTCCAAGCACGCGACTGTCACTAAAACAGCACACGTGCAAACGCGTGCTGAACAGAGACAGAAAGTGTGTACACACGGGCTGACCTTGCACAGGCCGCGTGTATATCTAAATCCTAAGGAAAAAAATGAAAACAGGCAGTCCAGACCAGGAAGAGGCCTCTGGTATTGATAACCAGGGTCCCTTGAAGGCTTGGATTCTCTTTCTAACAGAAAAGACAAATAATGCATGGAATAATAAGGCAAAAAAAACAATCTGAGATAGGATTTTGAACTAGCAAGACTTAGACAGGATTCCAGAAAACCCCCTGAGAATGTATAATTCTGACAGGGAAGAGGAGGACTGCCTCTAAGGTTCTCTGAACTCCTACATGCTACTGCTATCTCTACAGCTAGCATTCACACATAGACTGTTAGAGGATAGGGCATGGGTACATGCGTGTAGGCCTTCTGCAGGCCGTGTGTACCTCTGTGTGTCCCGAAAACTATAGTCAAGAAAAAGTCAAGGAAAGATGGTATGGAAAACCAGACTCCCTGCTAGCTCAGACCTTACAGAAAAAGACAGGAAAAGAAAAACAGAAAACCTAATCTTTAAACTACCCAAAAACTCAAATAAATCCAGGAACCCTAAAGATTATTCTCCCCAGTATGGTCGTCAATTCTGTTGTTGGGAAAAACACCCTACGGACTAGCAAACTAGGGTCAGACTTGCATGTAGATTTTAAGCGAATAGAAACTACTTTTTTACCTACAACCCAAGATTTAAACCCCTTTTTCACAGTAAATGCATGGAAAAGGACCACCAACCTTATTATCGGCGTTCGATGTAGATCCTCCATTGCTCTTCGATTACTTGCTTGCGTTGTTGCTTCCACAGATGACCTGCACTCAAGACAAACAACAACTATGCATGCATGCTACTTCTATACTCAAGGGTTAGAAATCAAGCATAAATTAATCAAACCATAGACAATTCATGCATTGGGATGGGAAAAGTATTCTTTTTATTACCGAAAGTGAATCAACTTACAAAAAAGATGATACCGGCCATAGCTCCTTGAACCTGATCCTGGGCTCCTCTTCTTTTGTCCTTCAACTGCTTTGCGTTAAATCTCCTTTGGCATGAGGAAAGGCTAAAGGGTTGGGACAATGGATTATGCAAATGGGCAGAGTTTCTTCGCTATATTTTTTCTTCCTCCAAATGGTACCCCTACCCCTTCTTTTATAGGATATAAGGAGCTAGGGTTTTGGACGAACCCTCGGCCATGCACGACTGGGAGTTTCAGTTAACTGACCCATAGTTTTTTGTTCCATCGGCAACTTTCCTTTTTTCATGCTTTTTTAGGTACACGCGGGCTGTTGTGAGTCATCCAGTGTGTACACACATGCAGTAATGGGTTAGGGCGCGTGGGCTTTGACACAAGAGTATTTTCAAAGAGTTGTTCAACAGATTTTTGGTAAATAAGGGAAATGAGTTGTCCTGATGCCAGGTAAGCATGTGTGGTGCAATTTAGGGTTATAACAAACATGTACCAACATCATGAACTATTCACCTCATGTATGTGCCAACTCATCAACTACTTGTCTCAACCATGTACCCAAATTGTACCTCAACCAAAATCCCTCATCAATTTCATCATCCAAATATGATTTGTAACTTTGTAATAGACCTGGTGTATATGATCACATACCTACAAACCTTCCTTAAATTTAACAACAAGAGACTAGCATTTTCATCAAACTTTTCTTTAGTCTCACATGACTAGTTTTTGATTAGTCAACAACCCTAACTTGAAATAATCATAACTATGTACCTGTAATGAATAAAGATCTAAAAATGATACACAATGTTATTTAGTATTTTTTGTGCAATTCCTCCAGGTGTTACTACTTGGAACCTCTCAAAAAATGACTTATAGAAAAAATGGCATACCTTGTTGAATTATGGCTTATTCTAGAGAGCAACCTTGTAGAGCGTGCCCCACACGAAATATTTGTTGAATGGATTTGAAAATGTTACAAAGAATAATAAATACTGTACTCTAAACAACACATTTTGTCTTATTAAATTTGGATCTATTATGAAAAAATTATTATGTTTTTACCTGAAACACATGTTTTAAACTAGTTTCAGGACTAGCCTCAAACCCTGTTTCCACGGAGTGTAACTCAAAAAATACAATGAACCACAAGAATAATTGTTTACCACATATACTTGGATATGTTTCCTCAATGGGATAGAAATTCCACGGTCTGAATCATTCTATAAAAAACGTTATTGCAAAAATGGTGAGATGACCTATAAATAACATACCTTAGAAAGCATCATCAAAAGAATTTATCCTCCCTTGAATTCCGACCTTCTTTTCTTCACCTTCCCTCTGAAATTTGTCTTATATATAATTTGGTTACCTCAGATACCTATAGATATTCAATATTCTCAAGTGTGATCTAAAATGAGAGAGCCCTACCTCTTATTTATACTCTCCAAGTAGCTTCCTTAAAAACATCTTCTAGGCCACTTGAATTTCGACCTTCTTTACTTCACCTTCCCTCTAAAATTTGGATTAGATATCCTTTGGTTACCTCAGTCACCTGTAGATATTCAATATTCTCAAGTGTGTTTAAAATGAGAGAGCCTTGCCTCCTATTTATACTTTCATGTAGCTTCCTCAAGGGGTTACCTTTTAACCATATTAACCCACTTTCTTTTTTTTAGGGTTAACCCACTTCTAATTTCTCCATTAAATTTATTATTTAAATACTTTATTTTGTATTCACTTTGATTATAGTACACTCATCACTTCAATTTATTATTTAACTTCTAAAATCTCGTAAACCACTTTGACTACTTTGACCTTTTCGGGCTTCTAGATGACATATGAGGGTCCTCCAACTTCGTAAGACCATAACTCTCAAAACATGAGGAGTTATGTGACGTTCCACATACCATCGGAAATGGAATGATAAGCACTATCCATATAGGATATTTTCATGGAAAAATTCAATGACCTGCATCTCATTATTCCACAAATAAGCATTGGTTCTCTAACCATACTTCTAGGATAACTCAATATGCAAAGTGTCTTCCCATGAGGGATTTCACCATCGGACCACTTTGGAGTTCATCCATTTGTACTTACTATCAACCATGACAAGACAATAATGAGTCATCTTTACATAAAAAAAAATTGGGTCCATTACCCAAACCTTTGTGTTACCAGGCTTTCTTCAAGGGTTGACATCAATGACAACCAAACTTAATCAACAATCTCTCCCTTTGGCATTGATGGCAACAATCTGATGCAAAAACTGAAATTATGTCATGCAATACTAAAGTCATATCACTCATGCTCCCCCTAGAAACATGCCTCTGTCCTCTGCATATCTGTGACCATTTCTCATCCTAGAACCATGCCTTTGTCCTCTTTATCTGATAAATATCTCCCCCTTTGTCATCAATGGCAAAGGTATCTTTCCATCCGGGGTTGCTCCCCCTGGCTGAATTGTCCTCTTTATGGTGCTTCCTCATGTACATCTAAAACATATAAGATAATCATTCAAAATCATTCATTTTGGAGTAGAAATAAATCCGCGTCTTTGGCGAAGATACTCAAAGGATTTCCGTGGAAGTGATTTTATAAATATGTCTGCCACTTGTTCTTTTGTGCCCACATACTCAACTCTGATGTTATTTTCTACAACCTACTCCCATAGAAAGTGATACTTGATTGGAATGTGCTTCGTCTTGGAGCGCATCACCGGGTTATTTGAGATAATGATGGCACTTGTATTATCAAAATAGATTGGAATGAGCTCATCATACTCAACTTGTATATCTATTAGAGTTTGTTTCATCCAAAGAACATGCGTAGAAAATGATGTTGCT
>ML814677.1:135706-148885 GCA_009831015.1 Picea engelmannii
CCGGTGACTTCAGACCCCACTGTTGAGAGCTATTGGAAGGTCCAGTGCTATTTGAGAGGAAGGACATTACGTCTTCTAGGACACGAGCATTTGCTTTCTTTTGATTCCCCCACGTGGACAAAACCCTCTTACCCACATATATGTTTCTTTCTCATTTATGTATGATGCACACCTGATTACAGTTTGACTTTGATATATATATTGTGTAAAAATAGTCACAACAAAGACTCTTGGTTCTCTATTTCTCTCACCACTTGTTGCACACATTTCACATAATTAGTCTGACATCATAGGGGAACCACAGAACCCCCGTCATTCACGACACTTGCTCAACCTTCCTCCTATCTTAGGGGGAGTATCTGGTCATACTCGTTCATCGGTACCTCCTTCACACACTCCTGTGAGTGATACCATCTTAGGATCAACTTTGCTTGGTTCTACCTTACTTGGGTCCACTTCCCAAGGTCATACAGTCGCTCACTCTCCTTTACTCGGAAGTGGGGGACCCACTTCCTCTCAAGGAGGGAGCACCAACCCACCTAGTCCCCATCAAGGGTCAGGTTCACAACACACCATGGCTGGAACTAACGTTCCTACCCCACTACAGATGCCATACTTGGCCTCTCTCAACATACCGGATCTCACCAAGCTTACCAATGATCCTATATTGCATGATGCCACATGGCCTGCAATGCCAACCAAACTTCCTTCAGACATACCAAAATTTGAAGGAAAGGAAGGGGATGACCCCACCAATCATGTCATGACCTTTCATCTATGGTGTTCTTCCAATAGCATCATGGATGATTCCGTCAGATTGCGACTATTTCAACGCACACTCGCTGGCCCATCAGCCAAATGGTATGTCGAAGAAAAATCAGGATCCCATACGACCTTTGAGTCCTTGGCCAAAGCATTCTTAACTTTCTTCCAATTTCCCATCTTCCATGACAATGGTCTAGAACTAATGTCCAACTTCAAACAGACCTCAACCACCCACATCATTGACCACATTCATGAGTGGCGTAGGCGACGTAGTTTGTGTAAAGCAGAAACCACCAAACAATAATGTCTTGATTGGTTTCTTAGATCTCTTGTCGCTCTCCTTGGTAAGGATGTAGCTTCCACCTTTCCACAATCAGAAGAGGAAGCCATCAGTAAGGATCAACAATATGACCTTATTTATGCACAGTCAAGATACTTATACACAGTACTTCCTGATCTTCCAAAACTGGTGCCATTTGGCCAGGACAAACCTGGGATGTCTCACTCAACAGACGGACTAATAGGTGCCACCAGACACCATGGTCCACAACCCCAACCACCATCGATGTATGGAACACCTCAATACCCGCCGACATATGGGGGCACTTCTTACTACCCCCCACCCCCTTATCAATAGCCATACCCTGTTGCTATACCTCCACCCACCAGTGGACCACCACGGGCACCCCCCATACATCCACCACTTCCAACCACCAGTGGTACTCCCTCAACATCCGCTTATAGTACTGGTGAAATCATACAGCCTTCCTATGTACCTTACGGATCAGTGCCACCACAAAATCCATATTTTCCTTTTCCTGGACCTCCACAACCCATGGCTCCCCCACATCCACATGCGGGGGTAAATTTTGTTCAACCCTCAGCTACTCAAAAATATCAAAATTTTGAACAGTTGAACACCGCCAACCCAACTCACCCTTCGAACAATGCTAAGAAGAAAGGAAGGAACAGGAATAACAACAATCCTGGTCAAGGCGAGAATCAACCCCCACAACATCCACCCACTGGGGGCAACCAGAACCAAGGGAACCAAAACCCCCAGGGGGGCAATAACAACAAACGCCAAGGGCGGAATAATGTTAAAACCATCCACCCTTGTGCTCTTTGTGGCATGTACGGCCATTACACTCACCATTGCCCCCAGATTGTTGATTTCAAAAGGTTGAAAGACTCTGGGAGCCTTCCCCCCTCCCCAGCGCAACCTGTGTCGCAACAGGCACAACAACAATATGTGCAACAACCCCCTCCCGCCATACTGAAAAATCCTATCCCACATCAAGGTGTCATAAACACCCAGCAGGACACACAGCATCCCCCACCTCAGGTGGGCCAATACCATAATCCCAACAATCCAGTAGAGAGAACAATCCTCCTCACCAGTGAGGAAGAAATTCTTTTGCAAACACGGAATCGTCAGTATCCAGCTGAGTCTACTCCTATCTCTCCAGAGACAAACCCTCCACCGACGGGACCTCCGTTGGTGATCCCTCTCCCTTCCGCCGAACCACCATTACGCATCCCTCGCATCCCCTTGCGCAGGAATGTTCACAACCCACAGGCTAGGGCAGCACATAACTACAGCTTGGTAGATGACTTAGCGCAATCCCTGGCTGCCATGTCAGTTCTGGAAGTCCTCCAGACTTGTCCTATACAGCGGAAATCACTACTTTCTGCCTTGGGGGCAGTCGACCCTGTCGATACTCGACTCATCACTTTTGACCTTGATAGCTGTGAACCTCATCTTCCCGCCGCAGTTTCTATTCAAATACCAGTCAAAATATGGAACATCACCATCCATCGGTGTATCATCGATGAAGGGGCATCTACATGTATCATGTCCAAAACAGTATGGTAGAAAGTTGGTTCCCCGGAACTCATACCTTCCACCATCACATTACGAGCTTATGACGGACAACCATCATCTCCTGAAGGGCTCTTCCAAAATGTTCCCGTAGAACTCGGAGGCAAAACTATTCTCATTGGCATTGAAGTTATCGACGCTCAACTCGATTACAATATCTTGTTTGGACGTAGCTACATGTATGCTATGAAGGCAATGGCATCATCAGTCTTTAGGACAATCATGTTCCCCCACAACGGAAAGATTGTGACCATTGACCAAGTCTCTCATTATGAGCCTAACCCATCTACCAATCTCGATAACATTCTTCCTCTCATTCACACTAACAAAGATGCATATCCACTAGTAGAGATGGGTCCTGGGATTTTTAAAGATCCATCCTTGTTAGGGACGTATCATGTAGCACCACCACTCCTTCCCCCTAGCCAAGTATGCATCATTTCCTCTAACAAAACTCTCCAGTAGGATGCTCGTCCTCCTCAGGAGGCTTCAGTCATTCCTGACATCTCAACAGTTGCAGCATCACTCCCACAGGAGCCTCCTGCAAAATCGTCGACCCCCACAGTCCACGAATCCACACCCTCTCAGGGGCCTACTCCCATTTGGGAGATAGTTCCCCGACCCCTCACTCAAATTCCCTTCTTTTACCCTCCACCTGGTATAGAAGCATTCCAGGTAGCCACAATGCTCACATTACCCAATATGGTGTTAGCGATCCCAGTGTGGTACTTACATCCACCTGAGATGGTCCCTCGCCCACAGGAAGGACTCCCCATGATGATTCCTGTCCTCACTCCCACTACCCCCACTACCCCCATACTCCCTACCCCCCCTGCTGCAGCTGGGGCAGGATAAAGAAGAAGGAGCCCACAGCTCCACTTCCTCCGCACATCCCACCACCTTGCGCATTGTGCGACAAAGAGGGTCACCAAACCAACAACTTCCCATCACTACCAGAATTACGGAATTTGATTCCCCCCAATCCAACCCCCACACCACCCATTACTACTGCTACCACTCAACCATCCAGTAGTAAAGGGTTGAGGACCAAATTCACGTGTGCCATCTATTCTGAGTATGGCCACTACACCCATCATTGTCCAGCACTGCCACGTTTCTGGCAGGCATTAGCTATCATATGCCAGGAATTTCAGAACAACCCACGCCCTGCCACGTCCTCCACAACAAATATCACCGACATTCGCTATGTCACCACTTCAGTCAATGAACGCATGTGATGCCCTTTCTCTCTTTGCGATTCATTGGCTCATTTTACATACCAATGTCCTATAATCCTAGAATACAGGCAATGCCAATTGACCCTGCTGCACCAACCCGTAGAGGCGGTAATTAACCTTACTTCACCACTGGCAGATCTTATCTTTACGTCATTTCTCCAGAACCCGAGGCACTCCCAATACCTCCTTGGTTCTTAGATGGCCCATCTGAGGATTTACCCCGTAACCCTCCCAACTCTCTTGCTCATTCCCCTGTGGAGATTACCCATCCAACCACCACGGGTACCCCTCAGTACTTCAACATATGGTTCATGACGAGCAAATCCTCACCATCTGCTCACACCTCTCCCCTTACTTCACCAGCAGGGGGCAATCACACTAGAGCTGAGATCACTCCGCATGATCCATTATATTCTCATCATTTTCAATGTGACGAAGACATATTGGAAGAGCTACAACGCCCAGACTCTCTCTGGGATGCACTACATCACCGTGCTCTCTTCCTTCCGCAGGAATCCCACATGCCTCCTCACTACAACTCCATTTACGCGGTCGAAACCAAAGACTTTATCCCATCAGGGCCCATCGATTGGTTCAACAATCCTCTTCCTACACTCGACGCTTTTGAATAAGGCAATCTGGCTAACATTTCCCCCACCATCAAAATTGACATTTCCATTAAAGATGGCATTGTCGAAGAAATCATCATTGGAGCCGCTTGCACTCCTCAGGAAATCGAGGCATATAAAGCCCTCTTCCAAGAATATCGGGATATCTTTGCCTGGTCATACACAGAGATACCTGGCTTAGACCCATCTATTGTCGAGCATCGCATCGACACCTAGCCAGACATCACACCAGTTCGCCAGAAACAGTGACCGCTACACCCATCTAAAGCCGCGGCTATCAAAGCCGAAATTGACAAATTACGTACGACCGACTTTATTTACCCCATCGCTTACACTTCATGGGTTTCCAACCCTGTACCTGTCGACAAAAAACAGGGAACCATTCGCATTTGCACCGACTTTCGCGATCTCAATAATGCATGTCCTAAGGACAACTTCCCAACGCCTTTCATCGATCAGATTATCGATGACTGCGCCGACCACGAGGCTCTTTCCTTTATGGATGGATTCTCTGGCTATAACCAAATTCAAATCCACCCAGTCAACCAGTATAAAACCGCATTCATTACCCCATGGGGTACGTTTGCATATCGTCTCATGCCCTTCGGCCTCAAAAATGTCAGTGCAACCTTCTAGCGCGCGATGACATACATCTTTCATGATCTAGCTGCTATTATCCTCACCTACTTGGATGACCTCACAGCTCGATCTAAGAAACGCACCCAACACCTCGATGATTTACGAATCATCTTTCAACGGTGTCGTCAGTACAACATCCGCTTGAACCCTCTCAAGTGTGTATTTTGTGTCACCACAGGGTGCCTCCTTGGTTTTATCATTTCCCACAGTGGTATTACCGTAGACCCCCTTAAAGTCAAAGCCATCACCGAAATTCCACCTCCTCGGAATTTACGACAACTGCAGAGTCTACAGGGCAAAGCTAACTTTCTGCGACGCTTTGTTCCTAATTACGCCATCCGTGCACAAGGTTTCCTTCGCTTACTACGTCACGAAATCCCTTTTCACTGGGACGACTATGCCCAAAAGTCGTTTGACAATCTTAAAACAACACTTTCAAGTGCACCTTTGATTAGTGCACCTGACTATAATCGCGACTACATCCTCTATGTATCAGCATCCGCTGTATCAGTAGCCAGTGTCCTCATCCAGCTCGGAGATGAAAATCGTGAACACGTCATTTACTACGTCAGTAAGAACCTCTCAGGACCACCCCTGAAGTACAAACACGAAGAGAAACTCGCTCTTGTCATTGTCCTCGCAGTCCATAAACTGCACCACTACATTCTGCTTCGCACCACCAAGGTCGTCGCAGATTCCAACCCTATGCAATATTTTCTCAGTAGGCGCCAAGTTAACGATAAATTTTCTCGATGGATCGTTATCCTTCAGGAGTACGACCTCGAGTTCTCAACACCAAAGAGTAAGAAGGCCCTTGTTCTAGCCAAACTTGTCACGACCCTCCCCTCTGACACACCCAGTGCCCCCGTCAATACTGACTTTCCTGACGAACATCTCTTTTACATCGCTGCTGATGATCCTTGGTATGGCGACCTTCTCATCTACCTACAAACTCAAAAGTTCGGTAACCACCTATCACGAGATGATCGTCGGCGTATTCGCCATCAGGCCCCCCGCTATCTCCTCATTGGTGACATCCTATATCGGCGGGGCGTCGACACCATTCTTCGTCACTGCCTGACTATTGACGCGGCCGATAGAGTCTTAAATGACTGCCACAACGGCGCCTGTGGAGGCCATCTTTCGGGCATCGTCACGGCTCAAAAGATCATTCGGGCCAGTTACTTTTGGCCTACCCTATTTCATGATTGCATTCATGCCGTGAAACGATGTGAGCAATGTCAGCTCTATGCAAACAAAGCCCGCGCTCCCCCCGCTCTTCTTCACCCGGTCATCACTGCAGGTCCCTTTTGTAAATGGGGCATTGACTTTATGACTTGTACTCCCCCCTCTAGCAATGGTCACAAATACATTGTTGTCACTATCGATTACTTCACCAAATGGGCTGAAGCTATGCCCACCTTCAACAACACCGCTGACACCGCAGTGCATTTTTTCTTCAATCATGTCATATCCAGGTTCAGAGTACCACTCCAACTCGTTTCCAACCATGGGAAACACTTCGAGAATGAGATCTTCATCGAACTCTCATCTCAGTTAGGCTTCTCTCATGAGTTCGCCTCACCATATTACCCTCAGTCAAATGGACAGGTTGAGGTAGTGAACAAAGTCCTCAAGACCATGTTACAACGCACGGTTAATAAACATAAAACCAATTGGCATCATATGTTATTTTCTATGCTATGGGCTTATCAAACGGCAGTAAAGACCACTACGGGTTTTACGCCATTTCATTTAGTCCATGGGGTCGAGGCAACTCTTCCCATTGAGTGTGAAATTCCCACCCTACGCACCGCAATTGAGCTTTTACCTGACACTGCTCCAATAGAGAAGCGCTTGCTGAACTTGGAGTCTTTGGATGAGGATCGTCGATCCTAATTACAGAACAACGAGGCAGCTAAGAAATGATCCAAGGCTACCTTTGATCGCCATGTCATCCTTCGCTCATTTCGCGAAGGCGACCTTGTCCTCGCCTATGATATCGCTCATGATACCTTTGTCCAGGACAAATTCAAATCATTTTGACATGGCCCTTACATCATCCAACATTGCCTCACCAAAGGCGCATACATCCTAGCCTCCCCCGAAGGCCTCGCACTCAAAAAACCCATCAATGGGTTATACCTCAAGAAATTTTATGCTTAAATGTAGTCATGCTACTTTAGGTTATTTTCTTTTCTAGCGTTTTTAATCTTTTTTCTCCCTCATCTAAACTATCCTTTGTGCTATTGACAGATGCCTCCTCAACCATATTACCACATCGGTTATGCCGACGGCACCAGTCGTTGGACGCAAAATATCTCTTCGGCTGCTTAGGCTCTCTACACCCCTTCACATGAACTGCTACATTCCAGCGGCATATGTTTAGGACCAGAAACAAACAACCAAGCCAAATACACTGCTGTCATAGGCCTCTTGACCGATGCCCAACATCATCATATTCGTCACCTTAGCATTTTCCTTGACTCACAACTCATCGTTCTCCAACTCAACAATGTTTACCGTGTACGCGATCCGTGCCTCTTTCGCAAATACCTGCAGGTTAGATTATTATCTCGACATTTTGATTCCATTAAATTTACACATATTCCAAGAGAATTGAATCAAACAACAAATGAAATAGCTAACATGGTGCTAGATTGGCATATATCACATCAAGCTACACATACATAAACATCTCATACATCCTGTCATAGCATATAGATCAAATAGACATCATCATCATTAACACAAAACACATGTAAAACACATTTGGATCTCAACAACATGTATACTCATATATATATATGGGCCCATCAGGCCATCTGAATGTTTACATACAAAAAAATCTACATCGGCCCGCAGGCCAGTGCCACATCTCAGTACAAAACTCAGCTCACCAGCCTATCAAAAAGGTATACAATATACATAGTACATCAGGGTGCCTCTATCGCACCCACAGTTGCCCCTCCCTCAGGAGGAGGCGGTGGCCCACCCCCACCTGCCCCAGGCAGTGGCGGTGGAGCACCTGCAGGATCCTCCTGCCCCGGCGGCAGGCGTCCACTGGTCATGGCAGCAAGCATAGCTGCTCGTCGCACAATCGACCGTCGGGGTGGCAGTAACCCTATGCACTGCTCCAAGAACCCCTCGTCCTGGATGTGGATCCACATGCCCTCAGGCACGTCCTGTAACACCATCTCTAGATGATGGCGTATATCATCAAAGTCAGCTCCGGCTGCTGCCGGAGGATCATGTGACGGCCCTGCACCAGGGTCATCGTATCGGAACCTCCTCGCCGGTCTCTCGGGCTCTGTTGGCCGCCCTGCGGCCTCATCCCATCGCCGCCTCTCTCCACGTGGAGGTCTCTCCGGCTCTCGCTGAACCGACGCTCTATACAACTCCACCTCGCGCCCGCGAGGTGCCAAATCTGCACATGCACAAAACAAGCAACAACCAATCATATCAGTATCTCTATCACATATATATGAACTGATATATCAAAATATCACATAAATCACAAACATATACACAACACAACATACCTCGATGGTTGAACACCTCCCTAGGAGGCAACACCATGTCGGGGTCCCCCCGGAAGTCCATCCCAGCATAGGGGTACTGCAGTATGACCTGCGGCATTTGATGCCATATCTGCGCCGCCTGCACCGTAAAATAGTGCCCGCCTTCACCACCACCGTGGTGAACCAAAACTGATGACCACCGCCTCAAGCGCAGCTCTCGTGCCCCTGGTGCCTCTAGTAGCACCCTCGGGCGTAGCATCGACACCCTCTCCAAGAAATAGGCTACCAGGATCGAGCCGAACGCAAACTCCCCGGTGCTTGTGGACCGACAATGGTCCAGTTGCGCAATCATCCGCGCGTGAAGTGTCAAACCCTAGGCGAACCACTCACGGCCCACCACCACCCTCTCCATCACCAGCAGCTCACCACCACTGATCTGGTGGGTCGCCCGTGACCCATACACCCGAACAATCATCGCCGCCATCCAACGATGCAACAGGGCATCTATCCCGCTAATACTCACTACAGTCCCAGACATGTAGTGCTCACCTAAGCAATATCACTCGGAGACATCCCGCAGATGTGTGTCCCTCGGTAGCACAGGCTCTTCCGGCAGTGGTGTCCCCCGGAAGGGGAGCCCAGTCAAGAAATAAATATCCTCCACCGCAGTGAAGGGGATCTGCTCTCCTTGCACAAGGAAACAGTGAAGATCTGGGCTCCACATCTAGAGCAGGAACTGGAGTAAATACTCCTGTGCCCGTATCAACGGGCACTCAAAGAACTTTAGCAACCCACTGGCTGCTAAAGCCGCTCGAACTGCAGGCCCTGCATTGGCCACAACATCATGCAACTGTGACCATTCACGCTCATGCCACATCACATCCATGGCCACGGCTAACCACCTGCACACAACACAGGTCCTATATTAGTTTATGCAAACATATAATGCATCAAAAGGCTCATTTTTTTTACCCTTAAAAACTTGCCTCAAAGGCACGGTTTTACCACCCACAGGCGCACACACATGCGCACCTGTTCACGATACAGGCGCGCACGTATGCGCGCCTTCTTTTCACACATGCGCGCTCGTGAGTGCGCCTGTTCACAATACAGGCGCGCTCTAAGGCGCGCCTGTCAAACCCACAGGCGCACTCGGGAGCACGCCTGTTCACCCCACAGGCGCACACGAATGCGCACCTGTTCACCTCACAGGCGCGCCCCTAGGGCGCGCCTTAAATTTTCACCCACGCACACCCATGCACATTTATTATGTGGACAGACACACATGTATGCACACCTTCCACTGAATCACCCGCGCACGCAGGCCCACCTCCTAGGAAAATTCCCCTTAAACCCCTTGTACGGCCCCCCGTACCTACCCTGCCCAAAAATTAGAAACCTACTTCTATGCAGGATGATCAGACCACTAACCTGAAACTCGCACACCGTCGATCGGATACCTCGTGCTCCCGGAATCACTCAATATCCTCTGAATTTGCTCGTCCATTCACTGTAGCAGCAGGTACAAATGAGGTGGCAATGTGGGCCCTACAGCTATATATAGGCCTTTTTCCAAACTTCCACTCAGCATTCCGGGAGCCCACAGCGTCTTTTTTTCGAGCCGTCTTCAGCCACGGGATCAGCATCTCGTCGCCTACATCACGACTGTCCCTGGGTCACTTTTCATCCTAGGCCCACGAGGCACCTTTTTTCCATATCATGGTCAGGTACACACGCGCATAGTCACATTTGTCAAATACATGCTCATATCTTAGTTTCTCTTCAGATATTGTTCACTTCGGGTATTTGGTTGTTCTGTGTGCAGGTACTTGATCATCATTCCTTAACATCATCCCTTCAGGTATATCTTCAGCACTGGCATGTAGTCTTCCCCCGTTGTACTGCATTTACATTTTCCAGTTATACCCTGATATTCACCTTTAGGATCCTCATTCCCGGCTCTGCAGTACCCACACCTCCATTTGCATCATCGGTACTGTAACCCGGTAGCATTCTCACCCACATGAGTTGTCCCATTCATAGAACCTTTTGGCACTTTTTGACACTCATGCTGTTCTTCATTACCCTTTAGGGATGGGAGTCCCGATAGTATTTCACCATGTTGCAGATCAACCACATACTTCTTCTCCTCAGTTTGCTAGCTTCCCATATGGACTCCCAGATCATCGCTTCATGGTTACGTTCTTTTTACCTGCACCTCCGCAGGATCACAAACCCACCATTTCATCCATCATTAGTTTGACCATCTGTGAACCTATCTTCATTTCACCTACCTCATACAGAAACTCACCAATGAGGCCCCCACCCTCCATCAGTTTTTCCAAAAATTTATGCCTCCCTGGGGCACTCATTTCACACTGGGGCACTCGTTTCTGTATTTGTACATTTTTTCCAAAAACCTATTCATTATTTATTGAACAAGCACCTTTATTTTCAGTTGTTTGCTTTTGTCGTCCCTGTTGGTGACCTGCTTTCCTTCTGGCCACACGCAACCCATGTCACCCTTGGTTGGAGCATTACTTCTCATGTTACCCTTGTCGGCATTGTCCATATCTTCAGAATACTCCACAGGTCACTTACCTCTACCCTCTAAATTTGTTCACTTTGTCCCACCTCTGGCACAACTTATTCCTGATCTTGTCGTCCCCCTGACACTTGATCTGGTCACACGGTTGCGGCCACGCCTTATATCATACACCCTCCAACCAAGGGCAGTCTGGAGTCTTCCCACTTCTTAACTTCGTCCATGTACCTCTACCACTTCTTCACCACAGTATATTCCGCGAAGCCCTTTGCTTCTGGAAGTCGCATCCCCCTTTTGTCGACATCAGCACAATTTTCCAGAAGGGCGACAGTATCTTGATTCTCATTTTTCCATTTCATGAGAGATCTTGGATGGCACAGGGGGAAACACCATTGCTCCCTGATGTCATTGACCCCCATAACATTCGATGCCAACACTTTCTCATGTTGCAGTGGTTCTTACTTTGCGACTATTGCAGTTATCATTATCAGTTGCCGAAGACCTCTGAACTTGGCAGGGCCATCAATGCCCACATCACCGTCGCTGTTTATTTCCGTGACCTTTACCTATGGTTCAAAGTATGTTCCTTTACAAAATTGTCTTCTGCCTTTATCATTCTGCCCCCGAGGGCACTGCAGTTGTCTACACAAACATTTCCGCCATCTTTTTTCATAGTTACATCATACGAGCATGGGGCATGCCCGCCTCGTTTGTACACAGTTGTATATTGTTACACACCCTGTGGAAAATTGGCTTGTACAGGTTCCTTTCTTCTCCAACGGATCGCTCTACACGGTCCCACTCTTGCTCTCCCTTACAACACCATTCTCAGTAAAAGAAACATTGATGGATTTCAGCTATACGTATGATCCTAACCTCATCCATCAGGGGGCATCTGTTATCACTAAAATTTCGTCCGCACATGGCGACAAGAACTCCGCATCATCAAAAAAGGACTGAAGTCATTCATGGCACAGGATTAATTCCACAGCATTGCAAAAGGATCAAAAACTATACCAAGTGACCAAAAATTGAAGGGCGCTTTACAAAATCTGGGTGCACGTGCATATGCGCGGAACAACAACGTACAATGCGCGCATGCGCGCACGATGCGCAGTTGTTGGGCGAAAAACCCGCGCACCTGCTAAACAATGCATTTATTGAAATTGGTCGGCCTCCCAACCACTAATGGATCAGCTCCCAAGTCGATTTGACACCAAATCCGAGCTCAGTCCGCATGGTGGGCTGGTCAAAGACCTAATTGAGCCCTAAAGAGCCCCTTTTCACTCTCCAAAGAGGTTACATAATCACCCAATGATAAGCTATAAAAAGCCATGAATAACCATCACTTTCTCAAGGAATTCCATGCATTGTTATGCTGCCAAGATTGTTAAGGACTCATTCTTTGACAAGAACACATAGGCATCATTTCACAAGAGCTATCCACCTCTCTCTTGAGTGGATAAGCTAGGAGTTCTTTCACCCACATTTTCATCTTTTCATTGTAAGGAGAGAAAGCTTGTGAGATCCTCAAGAGCCTTCCATTGGAGAAAGAAGGGACCCAAGTCCCCTTTCTTCATTGTGCCTTTGGATTTCATCAATAGATCAGCTTATACATTGGTGATATTGGTCCATTTGTATTTATTTTTCATTTTTTTTTTATGCTCATAGTTTTAGTTAGTTTTAGTTTAATTCTTGTTTATTGTTTTGTTTTGTTTTCCCTAACCCTTTCCTCTACAATTGTCATGCCTAGCAGAGCCCAACTGGGAATGTAAGCACCTTTTATTTTCTCACCAAGTGACGAATTGGGTGCAAACAGGGTTAACCACTTTCCATAAATATTCCTTCTTGATTTTGTCACTTCTCTTGATTATTTAAATAATCCACCTTGAATTTGTCACTTTAATTTATCATTTAAATAATATTAACCCATTTCTAGGTCACTTAACCTATTTTCCTT
>ML814677.1:174592-191164 GCA_009831015.1 Picea engelmannii
CAAGGATTTCTACTTGTATTTCATTTTCTTAGTTTAGGAGATTTTTGGGATTATTCCCAGATTTTGTAAAACTGTTTACTATTATCCACAAGGGAGTTTTACCTTGTGAGAAACCTATATAAACCTATGGTTTTGTAATAATATATCATCCTCAGTTGGGGAGAACAAGGATATAGAATTCTGATTCAAACTGGAGCAGAACTGGTGTCTTGTCATAGCTTTCGCTTTTCAACATATGAACACTTTGTTCCATGTTTTGTATATCAGCTTGTTTATGGTTTAGTATTGCTTTAGCTACCTAAATCAAATGCAGATGATATAATATTATTATTGTTATCTATATCTTGTTTCTTCCAAATCGATAAAAGACATAACAATTATCAATTCTTTTTAGTGAATGATAGCTTTGTCTTCTTCATAATTTGAATTGTAATATGTAAGTTTGCTGCATAATAGGTTTCCCCTTTTGCAGGAATTTATAATCAGAAAATTGTTATGATTTCTTTTATGTTTTGTTTGTCCTACAACATACTTCAGGAAGCATTATAGCTGATCCTTTGCGAGAATCTTGAGGGATAAATGGTGTGAATTTCTTCCTCCAATCAGCTTAAGAAGTCATCATACACAGGGCAGATTTGGAGCGTCTCCAGGTCAATTAGATTGTTGTTTACTGTATTCATTAAGTAGTTTAATATAGATATAATTTTAATTTGTTTAATTTCAGTTAATTTACTTTCTTATTCATAAATCATAAAATCAAAAAAGAGTTATCTTCGATGTTTCGGGGCAGCAAGCAAATTAGTTTCACAGGTTTTATCCAAATCTGTAGATTGTATGTAATGTATATTTGTGAATAAAATGTAATTAAATTGATAATTAGATAGTTGATTTGAGTTATTATGATAGTAATTAGTAGTTTGAATAGTTAGAATAGTTTATGTTTAGTATGTTAGTTCCTTTCGTTGTTTTATTAGTTTCTAGTTTCCTTTACTTTAGTTAGTTTCTTGTATTTAGTCATAGTTAGTTTGTTTTATTTAGTTTAGTTAGATTACTTAGCTCAGATAAATTCTCTCTTTGGTTTTCATAGAAGACCTTAGAGCGGCCAACGGATCCGTTAAACTCGTCAGGGTGGTCCATTCCAAATGGCTTGGGTTATTTAGACAACCCCGGACCGGTTCCACTCTCCCAGTTGACGGACGGTCAGTTTCTCTCGTCAACAGGCTTCCACCCCAAAGTCACCAGTACCCACAGGTGAATCGACAGTTACCTTTTCTTGCTACTTTGGATTTTCCAGATTTGTCTAGGATTTTGAATGATCCTATTTGTCACTCTCCCCAATGGCCTGTTATGCCACCTAAGCTTCCTTCGAACGTTCCTAAATTTGACGGTAAAGTGGGAGAGGACCCAAACAATCACGTTATGACATATCATCTATGGTGTTCATCCAACTCGTTGATGGATGACTCAGTTCGATTACGTCTTTTTCAACAAACCCTTACCGGTTCTGCTGCGAAGTGGTATATTGAATTACCACGAGGTTTCTTCTCTGACTTTAACACTTTAGCTATGGATTTCCTTACGCATTACCAGTTACCGATCCGTTATGATACAGGGACTGAGATTTTTACTTCCTTCAAACAAAGTAAAGGCACTTATATATCTGATCATATTCATGAGTGGCGAAGGAGACGACGTCTCATTAAACTTGAGCTCCTCGATCAGTTGCTGACAGAATGGTTTACCAAGTCTTTTGTGAATGAAATAGGTAAGGAGATAGCTATGGGTGGTGTTGTCACAGAAGAGCAGGCTATAAGTCATGCTAAATATCTTGATCTCGTTTATTCGCAAACGGGAACTCTTTATGACTTACTACTTGATTTACCTCGTCCAAATGCTTCCATCACTTCAACTACTCCAACTGCCTCGCATGCAGATGACAGTGTGATTGGTACAGCCCAAGCCCAATCACATTCTGTTTTGAACTCCAACCCTAAGTCTGCTTCTTCTAATGTTCAAAATGCTCCGTCTTTTGCCACTCCCACCGGCAAAACTTATGAGGTAAATGTCGTCCAATCTACCACGGCCGTTAAAAAAAAATCTAAAAAGGGAAGAGGCAAGAATAAGGAGGGAAAAAATAACAATCCAGCAGAGCAAACTAAAAACACTCTTGTTGAAGATCGAGATAAGCGCAAAACACACTACCCTTGCCTTATCTGTGGTGATGATCACTACACGAAGGATTGTCCACGACATGCCAAAGTTACTAAGTTCCTTTAAGGGACCTCAAAACCTTCTACCCCGACAGTCCTGTCCCAACCCTTCCCATATCAACAACAGGCTCAGTTGGTCATTCATGACCAACCATCCTCTTCTACGACATCATATGTTTTGATGTGTACTGGTGATTCTAAGCAAAACAACGTTGCACTCACAACTAGAGCCAAAGATTATTCTCCATCTAAGGAGAAGGTTGACGATTTACCTCCTGCTTTGGTACAACCCTCTCTAGCGACTCCACCTACCAACGGTCCTCTTCATCTCGAACGACCGAGCCTCGATACAGTTCTGCAACCTCCCCCTAAGGGTGTCGTTAGGAAATCGGCTTTCAATCCTCATGTTCGTGTGGCCCAGAACTACAACATTGTTGAAGATCTGGCCCAGGCACCTTCAGCGATGTCAGCCCTTGAAGTCCTCCAGTCCTGTCCTGCACAACAAAAGGCACTGTTGAAAGATATAGGTGGAATTGACCCAACAGATATGAATTTGATAGTCTTTGACTTGGATGATCACATTCCACGGTTACCCCCGCAAATTTCGTTCCAGATACAAGTTGTAGTTTCTGACAAGAATATTTGTCGAACTATTATCGACGAGGGTGCCTCAACATGTGTCATGTCTTTTGATTATTGGAAAGCCATTGGCTCTCCTCCTTTGAATGAATCACAAAACACTCTTAAAGCCTTCAATGGCTCTCGTTTTAAGCCTTACGGTGTTCTTCCTTCATTGTCTATCACTCTATAAGGTAAGACGGTCCAAGTTGAAGTGGAAGTTTTCCATGCTCCCCTTGATTATAATCTTCTGCTTGGCCGTAGCTGGATCGATTCCATGTGAGCTGTTGTGTCAACACTTTTTCGTGTAGTACGTTTCCCTCATCAAGGAAAGGTTATTACTGTTGACCAACTTGCCTTCTTCAATTCTGATACTCGTACTGGCAATGTGCCGTTTATTTTCAAAACCCCACCAGGTTATGAGAACGTCGGTGTAGGCCTGTTAAAGGACTCCTCGTTAATGGGTACTTTTCCCATTCCACCGCCCGATGTTTCCCGTCCGTTAGTTGCTTCTATCAACATGATTTCCACTATGCCTCATGAACTTCCTGTGTCACACGACCCTTGGATTGTCCCTGACCCTGGAGATCATTTTCATTTCGGTGATGTCATGCCGCTAAGTCCAGTTGAGTCTGCTTATCACGCCATTCAATCGGAAACACCTTCTACCTTTTCTATTGATGAGTTGTCTCCCGATCCTTTTCGTGTTATTTTTCCCACTGACGAGATGATCATGTCCATCATGGAGGAAACCCCTTGGGACGATGGGCATCATCGCTCCATACTCTTTCTGGAACAACAGAGTCTTGAGAACTACCAATGGATTTCGACTCCGTCGACCGTTGTTGTCATTTCGACGGTTCCCGTATCTACACAAGTTGTGTTTGTCGAAGGGAACCTCAGTAATATCTCCCCCACGATTCCCATTGACATATCTATTAAACCTGGGATTGTTGAAAATGTTCATATTGGAGCTTCATGTTCTTCCGACGAAATAGTCACCTATACGTCTCTCTTCAAAGAATTTCGCGACATATTCGCCTGGAGTTACGAAGATATGCCCAGTATCGACCCTGCCATTGTTGTACATGAGATAAATACACACCCCGACGCTAAACCCATCCGGCAACGCCTTCGTCCAGTCCATCCACGTAAAGTGGCGACTATCAAACTCGAAGTTGAAAAACTTCTAAAAGACGACTTTATTTATCCCGTGGCTCTTACAGAATGGGTTTCCAACCCTGTTCCTATCGATAATAAAGGTGGCAGTATTCGTGTATGTGTTGATTATAGGGATATTAACAAAGCTTGTCCCAAAGACAACTTCCCAACCCCTTTTTTTGACCAGATTGTCGATGACTGTGTCGGAAGTGAAATATTCTCTCTCATGGATGGTTTATCCGGCTATAATCAAATTAACATTGCACCTGAGGACCAACATAAGACTTCCTTTATTTGTCCTTGGGGTACGTTTGCCTGTAGTAAAATCCCTTTCGAACTTAAGAATGCGGGCGCTACTTTTCAAAGCACCATGTCTTACGCCTTCCATGATATAAAGCATATTGTTCAACCCTATTTGGACGATTTACCAGCTCATTCTGTGCGCAGAGTCAATCACCCTACTCATCTCCGTGCCATTTTCATTCGTTGTCGGTTCTATCGTATACGTTTAAATCCTCATAAGTGTGTTTTTTGCATAGAATCCGGCCATCTTCTAGGTTTTATCGTTTCACATCAAGGAATCTGGGTGGATCCTATTAAGGTTGAGGCGATTCTTAATCTCCCTTATCCTTCTACATTATGCTAGTTGCAAAGTTTGCAAGGGAAAGCAAACTTTCTTCGTCGTTTCATCCCGAATTACGCCGAGATCACTCGTGGTTTTACACGGCTACTAAAGAAAGATTCAGAGTTCGTTTGGGATACCATTTCCAATAATTCTTTTGAAGCTTTGAAGTTGTCCCTCACGCAAGCTCCGCTTCTCTTTCCTCCTGATTATAGTCGTGATTATTTCCTTTATCTTGCTGCCTCAGAGTACACTATTGGCATGGTTCTCTTCCAAGAGGATGATGCGCACGATGAACATGTTGTTTATTACCTGAGTCGAAGTCTCACACCCACTGAAATCAAGTATCAACATGTTGAGAAACTGGCCTTGGCTGCCGTTCAAGCTGTCCAACACTTTCGGCATTATATCCTCTCACGGAAAACTACGGTGATTTCTCATTGCAACCCTATGCAAGATATTTTGACACATCAACTGCTAGGGGGAAAATACTCCAAATGGATTGTCATACTCTAGGAGTTTGACTTGGAATTCAATCGCGCCAAGTCCAAGAAATCCTTAGTTTTTGCTGAGTTGATATGCGATTTTCCTCACTCTGCAACAGAAACTATAGCAACATATTCATTACCCGATGAATCTTTTTTCCTTATTAGCACTGACGATATTTGGTATGGGGATATCATTATATATCTCCAAACTCAGACTTTCCATCTTGCTTTGTCTAGTAATGAATGACGTCGCATACGCTATCAGGCTAGTCAATACATTATCTTCGGAGATACTCTTTACCGTCGGGGAATTGACTCTATTTTTTGACGTTGTCTGACGTTTGACGAAGCCAAGAAAGCTCTGAATGATTGCCATTCCGGAGCATGTGGTGGTCATATGTATGGGTATGCTACTGCCCAGAAGATCTTACACGCAAGATATTTTTGGCCTTCTTTGTTTAACAATTGCATTACTGTCGTTCAGAAATGCAATGCCTGTTAGACCTACAATCAGAAAATACGGTCACATCCTTCTCCTCTTCATCCTGTGGTCTCAGTTGGTCCTTTTGCAAAATGGGGCATTGATTTCATGACATGTCACCCTCACTCGGCCGGGGGGCATCGTTACATCATTGTAGCAGTTGATTATTTTACTAAATGGGCCGAGGCAATGCCGACATTCGATAACACTGGAAAGACTGCAGCCTTGTTTCTTTTTAACCATGTTATAGCTCGTTTCGGTGTGCCCCAAGATATCATCACTGATCATGGTAGTCACTTTAGGAATTTTATGATGTCTGAACTTATAGAGAAGTTGGGTCTTCATCATGATAACTCAACGCCTTATTATCCACAAGCTAATGGCCAGGTCGAAGTGATAAACAAAGTTCTCATAACTATGCTTCAACGGATGATAGGAATTCATAAGACAAGTTGGCACACAATGTTGTTTTCGGCATTGTGGGCATACCAGACATCTGTCAAATCCGCTACGGGGTTTACGCCTTTTCGATTGGTCTATGGCATGGAAGCCATCCTTCCTATAGAATGTGAGATACCCTCTCTAAAGTTAGCTGTCGAACTCTTACCCAATACTTTTGATAAAGAAGAATGTCTATTGTATCTAATGTGATTAGACGAAACTCGACATGATGCCACCCTAGTAATAGAAGCCCAGAAGAAGCGTGTCAAGGCCCAATATGACAAGCATGTCAAGCCTCATGTTTTCTCAGAAGGTGATCTTGTTCTCCTTGTTACATGTCAAAATTGCTCAACTGGATAAGTGTCGCATATTCCTCTCAATTGTCGCAAGTGTCGCAACTTCCTTACAACTTTCGCAAGTGTCGCAAGTTGGTTACAAGTGTCGCAAATGTTGTTTAATCATACTTCCATGATGACGACACTAAGGAGACACTTAAAACATCTTATGTACTTGGTTTGAAGAAGGAGAACTGGTTCACTGGAGTCAGGTAACTCTTAACACCTGAAGAGGGCTTTTCAATCAAGAGTTTGGAGGGTGAATGCTCCCCTAAAACAGCCTTAGGAGCACTGGCGCTCCCCTATAAGGCCTCAGGGAGAGTTATAATGCTTCCTCACCCTTCTGTAGGAGCGCTACTCAATTTTGAAGCATTGGCGCTCCCCTTAACCTTCTCAGGGAGAGTTCTAGCACTCTGATGCCCCTTCTGAAGGAGCGCTCCCTAATCTGGGTCAATTGTTAGCCCATTGAGGAGAATGAGGAAAGGATCTTTCGAAATTAGAAGGCAGTTGTACTCGAATTATTGGTTTCATCAATAGATCCCTGATCTAAGGAGGAGGTTCCCAACTTGTTCTAAACATAACTCAAGAGGTTAGGCTCCTCCCAACCTATATAAGAAAGCTCTATGATGGTGGAAAGGGGGGAGAATTGCTAGCATGAAACCTATGATCTCATAGGAAACACACAGTCAGCCAAAGGAGAAGTGATCAGTGAAGCTGTTGTCAGCCAAGTTGTGGATCTTTTGAGCAAGGGTTAGATGAAGGGGACTTGACGAAGCTGTCGCATTCACATCTATGATTGTAAGTACTGCTATCATTATTCTCATTAATATGACACGATTGGCCTGTTTCTTTCTAGTTTGTGTCTGATGTTACATGAACTTATCATTAATTGATAGATCTATTTTCAAGCTAATATCAATAGAGTAGGAAGTAGTCGTACCTTGTTTGTCTGCAGAACTCAGAGAGGAGCAAAGGATTGGAGCACAACTCGGAGCATGCAGGGACAAACGTCGATAAAGAGGTATTGTTGTTATCCTTCCTTCTCATGTATTAGTTTAGATAGATTTGAAAGGAAGTCAGTGTCCACGTTAAGCATTTTTTTGTTTAGGGTTAAGGTCAAGCTCTTAGAGGCGATCTACCTGTCCGCAGGGAGATTTTCCTACAACAGAAACTGGCGACTCCGTTGGGGAGATAGCCTCAAATTCAAAATTTCTTATTTTGATTTATCCTCATTGACCTAGTTCTATCCCTTGATTGTTTCAGACCTGGTTCACTCCTTTTTGATTGGTTTCATGAGCTGATTGGCTCCCTACCCCATCACACTCAGCATAATTGTCAGAGTTGGATTGCAATTTTTTTATTTTTTCGACAATTTTTGGAGTTTCAGACCCTGGCGCCCCTGTCCTAGTGTTAACAGAGAACCAATGCTCCTAATGGCTTTGAACAAAGCGCTATAATGCTCCTTGCCCTTGGAAATAGAGCGCCAGCCCTCTCTGGCTCAAAAAATCCTCCAGAATTGCATTTTTTGGATTTTTGCCTCTGTTTCCTCTGCTGAGTAACATTGTGAGTCAATGTTTCTTCCTTGTCAACCTTGACATCTGTATTTTGATTGAAGAATAAGAACCTTGATGATTGGATCTTGTAGCCTTCTTCACCTTTTTCATCGAGTTTTTCCTGTTGAGTGAAATTTGAAACCTATGCATTGTTCTTCTCTCCTCATTAACTGAGTAAAAACCTTGGTGAAGGTCATCAAAGGCCTACAGACCTCTTTATCTTGATTCAAGTCAAGGTCATTGTTCTTCAATTTTTTTCTTTTTGGGTGTGAATTTTGTTTTTCTCTTTGATTGTTTCTTTTCTTTCGCTTTTTGTTTTGATCACAACAAATGGGTGCATTGCTTGTATGACTTTAGCTTGTGCTAGTTTGATTTCCATTCATCCAAAGACAATTAGCAAAGCAAGCATTGTGTTGAATTGATCTTTAACTCATATACGAACAATAAAAAAGCATCTCCATGATTGATTGTGCATATTAGAAGGCATTTAATTTTTTTTGCATTACATCAGGATTTGATTGAGGAAAAGAAATGTTTGAGGATATTCCGTATTTTGTGCTTGTTAAGTGAAAAGAACTCTCTCTCTCCCTTAGATAGACATTCATCGAAAGAAAATGACTGCTTATCATATTCGATGCATTCTTTGGGTCTGAGTCACAATTCCATTTGTTTCACTTCCATACACCCCTTTTTGCGTAAAGAACAACCATAAAAATCAACGCTAATTAAAAATTATCTAGAACTTTTTCTTTGTTAGAATCCTCCACCAACAGTAGAATAGGTGTAGTGCTTTGGATTAGGCTGTGAGAAAAACTCTCCAAAGTTTTCAAAACAAACATTAGCATCCTGAGTTAGGGAGAGTCAAATCCAGTTATCGTATAAGTCTGCCTGGGAGCCCCCTCTCACACAGGGGTTACGCACGAGGTCGCATTCGGGAAAGCTACGGGGACTAACCCTCCGTGGTTTAACTGATTGTGGTGGTCAGATCGTATTATGGGGGTCAGTTTGAGGTAAATCCACAATTAATGCGTGGAAGCCTTCTAGTTGATTTTGGGCTTGATACCCTGCCTGTACGTTCCGATCGGACTGTCGACTATTCCCGCCTAGGGGCTGACTGCGAATTGGTAACCTTAGTAGCCATAATATTTAGGGTCTTACACAAGGTGACGGTGACAGGAAGTCTCACTATACCTGGAATAGACATTGGTCAAACTCACTCAGGCTCCTTGGAGGGTAAATCCACAATTACTGCGTGGAAGCTTGCACCAAGGCGTAAGTCTGTTAAGCAGGTCGCCATTGTAACTGTTCCACCCTACCCCCACCCCTTCTGGAATTTATCACGCGACGTTGGATTTCATCACCAACTAGTACGGTCATATAAAGAAGGTCATGTTTGCTTGGTTGTTATTCTTAGATTTTTAGCGTGTGTTGTTTCTTTTCTCTAGTTGGCCATAGATTTCTTTCGTCGACTCTTTTCCGCCAACATTGACCCTCCACGACGCTCGCGGAGGCTACAGGGAATTCCTCTAGAAAATATGGAAGGAGATGCCCCTTTACCTCCTCATTCTACGAAGCAATATCCTCAACAGAGTGAGGTTCAAAACACTACAACTTCCCAGGAAGAAGTTCCCATCCCTTTGGAGAATTTTCGAATTGTCTCAGAATCTCCGGAAGCTTATCACATTCCAGAGGGGTACGAACGACAGATCCTCCACCTGAATTCCACTGGAGAATTCGTTGTCATAAACCCTTCTAGCATTCTGGCCAGGTCTCCTCAAAACCCTTTAGCCAATGACCCTTTTTGGACTGAGGACATTGTTCGGAGTCCACCACGCTTGGTGCGATATCTTTATGGAACAGGATAAGGTGCCGACGCATATTCATCCTACACTGTACCCCCAAATCACTTCACTGGTACTACCGCTTTTATAGCGACACCACCCGTTGGTACGAAAATATCGTTCATTGGCCCAAGGTCTACTATTCCCCTCTAGATGGCCCAATCTACAATAGTCCCTCACATCCCGACTATTCCCGCCGGCAATCCGGTGCTCACTCAAGCCGCGATAGGCACACCTGTAATGCCGATACCTACACTCCCTTTTGGGTACAGGGCACTAAATTCTTTCACTACCAATGCAGACACTACCCAAGTTTTACCGGGAAGTTCCATTCCTATCCAACAACCCAGAGGGACCAGTCTTGGTGGTCCTAATCCGCTCAGCGGTATTGGTCAATCTTTTACGTCTGGATCTCAAATCCCGGGAACTCTACCTCAAGCTAGGGGGCATCCTCCCATCGGAGGACAAATTCCATTCAGGGGACACCCTCATACTGGGGGGAAACCTCAAGTCAGAGTCCACCATCAACCGCAAGGAAAAAATGTGTCTGCTGCACCCAATCCGTGGAGTGTCCCTTTTCAAGGAAATCCGCATGCCTCCACGGGACAAAATGTTCCTGCCGCACCCAATCCATGGAACGTTCCTTCTTCAGGAAACCCACATTTCCCAGCAGGACAAAATACTAAGACTCCGCAAAAACCTCCTTATGGACAAATGCCCAACCCAACCCATAACCCTCAAAACCCATCCGGTTATCCTCCTCTCACACAGGCTTCTCAAAACACCTCAAACCATGCGTACCTCGGTCAAAACCAACCTCATATGAGAGGGCCCACTAGTTATAATTATCCACATAACCCGGTAATGGGCCCCACTGGTGTACCTCTGCCACACCAACATTACCCATAGGTTAACCGACAACTACCTTTTCTAGCTACCCTGGATCTTCCAGACTTGTCTCGGTTAACGAATGATCCCATTTATCATTCTCCAGTTTGGCCAGCTATTCCAGCAAAACTTCCTTCTGATATCCCAAAATTCGACGGAAAGTCCGGAGAAGACCCGAACAACCACGTGATGACTTTCCATTTGTGGTGTTCATCCAACTCCCTCATGGACGATTCTATTCGTTTGCGTCTTTTCAAACGGACACTTACGGGTTCCACAGCAAAATGGTATATTGAATTACCACGCGCATCTTTTCACGATTTCAACTCCCTCGCCATGTCCTTCCTCACACACTTCCAACTGCCCATCCAATATGAGACGGGCACTGAACTATTAACCTCCCTTCGTCAGAAAACTTCCATACACATCTCTGATCATATCCATGAATGGAGACGACGACGAAGGCTAATCAAAGCGGTCATCCCCGACCAATTATTAGCGGAATGGTTCACGAAATCCTTATTACCCCAGATCGCCCGTGATGTTGCCATGGGAGGTGTGGTCACCGAGGAAGAAACCATCGCCCGAGCTCAGTACTTAGACTTAGTATATTCACAATTCGATACTCTGTATGAGTTGATATCGAATGCTACCCGTGCCACTAACGATCCATCCAAACCATCGACTGCTTCGCATGCAGATGGAGTTATTGGCTCCGTCAAAACTCAATCTACCACCCAGTCCACTAGAACGATTCAGTGGCCCGCTTCAACGGCTGCTCCTAGTTCGACTGCACCCTCTTCTACCCCCCCTCAAACTCAAGTCTCTGATGTGAATGTGGTCCAATCAACCCCTTCACAACAACCTGGGGGCAAGAAGAAAGCGAGAAACAAAACAAAGAAGAACAATAATAATGAACAACCCAAAACCCAACCGCAAACCCCTGCTGCCGGAAAACAACCACAATGAAAACTGAAATTCCCATGTCTCATTTGCAGTGACAATCACTACACTTGATACTGCCCACATCGCGATGAAGTGGCCAAACTTTTCAAGGGAAATTCACAACCCGTTGTGCTTACTCAGCCTTTTCCACAACAACAATCTTTGGTTGCACAAACCCCCACGCCGGGGGGAAGTTCCAACCAACCCCATGATGAGGCCTCGACAAGCGCACACACTTACATGTTTAACAAGGTTAATCTAACCACTCGTTCTGCGACATACGACACGCCAGTTAAACCTGATAAGTCGAAGACTGCTAACGGTTCTTCGCTAGATCCTTTAACATCCTCTGTTAATCCTCCATCTGTTAGCCCTCCATCTGAGCCACTTCAGATTGAGAAACATTCTTTTGACTCCATCTTACGCCCTCCTAAGAGCACCATCCGAAAATCCACTTTCAATCCTAATTCACGGGCTGCCCAAAATTACAATATTGTAGAAGATTTGGCCCAAGCCCCGTGTGCCATGTCTGCATTGGAAGTTCTACAACACTGTCCCAACCAACGTAGGATGCTCTTAGCTGCCATTGGCACTTTCGATCCCGATTCATCAAACTACATCACGTTCAATCTGGATGATCATCAATTGCGACTCTCCCACCAGCTAGCTTTCCAAATCGATGTTGTTGTTCACAATCAACAAATTCATCGAACCATCCTGGATGAGGGAGCCTCTACCTGTGTCATGTCTCTAGCCTATTGGAAAGGTTTGAAATCACCTTCTCTTAACAAATCCCCTATGATTTTACACGCCTTCGATGGACGAGGTTTCCATTCTCACGGATTACTACAATCCCTCGCCATTCAATTGGGCGGTAAAACTGTTACCGTTGATGTCGAGGTGGTCGATGTGCCCCTCGATTACAACCTATTACTCGAAATAAGTTGGTTCTATGCTATGAATGTCGTCACCTCGTCAGTGTTTCGATGTGTACAATTCCCCCATCAAGGTAAAATTGTCACCGTCGATCAACTCGACTTATGTACGCCCGACGCTCGCATCCCTGCTACCAACAACATTCCTTTTTTGGGAGACCACCTAGTTATGTATGAAAGCGTTGGTGTTGGCTTATTGAAAGATTCTAGCCTTATGGGTACCTTCCCTACACCACTTCCACCTACTGCACACCACATTGCTGCCGTCAATATGATCTCGACTATGCCTTATCAATCCCTGGAATCATCAGATCCTTGGATTGTACCTAGTCCTTTGGAATTCAATGTGCTCAGTGACACCATGCCACTCAACCCAGCCGAGGATGCATACGTAGCTATCCAATCTACCTCTCCCTCTCCCAACAATTCACATTCATTGGCAGTCGATACTTATTCGGTGCCCTCGTGGTTGGATTCCCTATCATCTACCATTGATTACATTTCCCACATTTTTCCTTCCGACGAATCTATCATGGAAATGCTTAGCATTGACGAATTTCCCTAGGATGATAACCACCATCGATCCTCTTTTCTTCCACCTTTGGAAGAAGTTCAAGACATACGATCTGTCTTCCNTACCGATACTCCACAATCCCCTATCCTCACACAAGATACTTTCTCTGAGAGGAACATGGGTAAAATCTCTACTACAATCACAATTGACATTTCAGTCAAAGAAGGTGTCGTGGAAAACATTAATCTTGGTGCTAATTGCATGCCCGACGAAGTGGTTTATTACACCGCTTTGTTCAAGGAATTCCGCGATGTCTTCGCATGGAGATACGAGGAAATGCCAGGGATTGACCCTTCAATCGTCATACATGAAATCAAGACTTACCCTGACGCAAAACTGGTTCGACAGAAACTCTGCCCGGTTCACCCCAAGAAAATGGCAGCTATAAAGGCAAAAGTTGAAAAACTTCTAAAATATGGCTTCATCTACCCCGTCCCTTTGAGGGAATGGGTCTCCAACCTTGTTTCGGTCGCCAAGAAACAAGGGACCATCCGTGTTTGTGTAGATTATCGAGATCTCAACAAATCTTGTCCCAAGGACAACTACCCTACACCTTTTATCGATCAGATCATTGATAATTACGCAGGAAGCGTAATCTTCTCTTTCATGGATGGCTTTTCTGGATACAACCAGATTGAAATCTTACCTGTTGATCAACATAAGACAACCTTCATTTTCCCTTGGGGAAATTTCTCCTACCGAAAGATACCTTTTGGCCTTAAAAATGCTGGTGCTACTTTCCAGCGAGCCATGTCGTACGCTTTCCACGACATCAAACATATCACAGAACCTTACCTTGATGATTTACCTACCCATTCTTCCAACCGACCTGATCACATTGGTCACTTGCGGGCAATTTTTCTTCGATGTCGTTTCTATCGTATTCGACTGAACCCACATAAATGCATTTTCACTGTCGAATCCGACCGACTCCTCGGTTTCATCGTCTCCAAAGACGGGATCAGGGTGGATCCCTTAAAGATCAAGGCCATTCTAGCCTTACCCCCACCTACCAACTTAACCCAACTCCAAAGTTTTCAAGGCAAAGCAAACTTTCTTCGCCATTTCATCTGCAATTATGCCAAGATAACTAAAGGATTTATGCGACTACTACAAAAGAACATCCATTTCATCTGGGATGACACTGCCCAACGGTCATTCGACGCTCTCAAGAACGCTTTGACCCACGCTCCTTTGTTACATCCTCCCGAATATACAAAGGATTATATCCTTTACTTTGCCGCTTCTACTTCCATCATTGCGATGGTGCTAGTTCAAGAGGACTCTAACGACGAAAAACACATGATTTATTATCTGAGCAAGAGTCTATCCAGACCCGAACTCAGATATTCGCATGTTGAGAAACTGGCTATGGAAGCCGTCATTGTTGTCCAAAGATTCCACCGCTACATCTTATTACGAACCACCATGGTAATCGCAGACTCCAACCCCATGTACAACGTCTTAATGCGTCAAGTACTTGGGGGAAAATATTCGAAATCGATCGTTATTCTTCAAGAATTCGATCTCGAGTTTACAAAGGCTAAAGCCAAAAAATCCCTGGTGTTTTCCGAGCTCATCTGTGCTCTCCCTTATGCCGATGAAAACATTGAACCCAGATATTCTCTCCCCGATGAATCTCTCTTCCTCATTAGCACTTCTGACCCTTGGTACGAAGACATTCTCCTCTACCTTCAAACTCAATGTTTTCATCCCAACATCTCTCGCGAAGAGCGTCGACGCATCCATCACCACTCTCACCGTTATCTCATCCTCGACGATACTTTGTATCGTCATGGCATTGACACCATCTTTCGGCGATGTCTGATTCACAAAGAGGCTGAACGCATTTTGAACGTTTGTCACCTTGGCGCCTGTGGCAGTCACCTTTCTGGGATGGCCACAGCCCAAAAAATCCTACGTGCCGGCTACTTTTGGCCCTCGATTTTCAAAGATTGCATCGAGGCCGTCAAAAAATTCCCACCCTACCAAATCTTCAACAAGAAGGCACGCACCCACCCTACTGCGCTGCACCCCATTATTGCCATTGGCCCCTTTTCCAAATGGGGTATCGATTTCATGCAATGTAAGCCTACCTCAGCCGGGGGGCACGGTTACATCATCGTCGTTGTCGACTACTTCACAAAATGGGCTGAGGCTATGCCTACCTTCCTGAACGATGATCGTACTGCAGCTCTATTCCTCTTCAACCACATCATTACTCATTTTGGTGTACCACATGCCATTGTCACTGACCATGGTGCACACTTCAAAAACCAGATGATGAGCGAGTTACATGTCAAATTGGGTTTTCACCATGAAAACTCATCCCCTTACTACCCTCAAGCAAATGGACAAGTTGAGGCGATCAACAAAGTCCTAAAAACCATGATCCAACGCATGGTAGGGGAAAATAATACATCGTGGCATTTACAACTATTTTCCACTCTCTGGGCCTATCACACTTCTATGAAAACCTCAACTGGATTCACTCCTTTCCAGTTGGCCAATGGAATTGAAGTCATACTACCAATCGAGTGTGAAATTCCATTACTCAAATTGAAAGTAGAACTCTTGCCCCATACTTCTGCGGAAGAAGAACGATTCTTGTATCTATCCAAGCTGGACGAAACACGTCGTGATGCTGCTCTCATTAATGAGGCACATCAGAAACAAATTAAGAGTCAATATGACAAACCGTCCAACCTCGAGCCTTTGCAGAAGGAGACTTAGTCCTCGTTTACGACCAAGCACACGATAAATTGGGAACAGGAAAGTTAGAACCTATGTGGCACGGTCCTTACATCATGAAACGTGTTCTACACAGAGGCACTTATGAACTAGTAGATCATGATGGGATTTCCCTGGGAGAGCCCCGAAACAGGCTTTACCTTAAAAAGTAATATGCCTAGATCACCTAGCATCTTACTTTGTACATTATTGTATTTTAGTTTGGTGTGTCTTTTTCTTTTGCATGCTCGAGTCTTTACTGTTGCCACTCATGACTGTGCCTGTGTTTTCATGTGCAGATGATGTCTGCCTTTCCTATATTTTTTGGGTTCGTGGATGGCACCAGCCGACATACCCAAAACATTTCTTCGACATCATGGGTTATTTATCAGTTCGACGAGGTGGTGAGTTCAGGAGGCATCTGTTTAGGACCAGCAACCAACAATATGGCAGAATACCACACTGTCATTGGACTGTTAACCCAAGCCTCCTCCCTAGGTATCTCTCGTATCATAATTTACTTAGACTCCCAACTCGTGGTTTATCAACTCAACCGCATCTACGCTATCTGTAGTCCTATCCTGCTACGTCTACACTTGCAAGTTCTCCGTCTTGAACGAATGTTCGATTACATTGAATATAGACACATTCCGAGAGAACTTAATAGTGTTTCAGATTCATTAGCTAATTATATCATGGATCGGTATTTAGCCCACAGATAAGATTCAAGGAAAGCAAAAACTGTACATT
>ML814677.1:191214-201719 GCA_009831015.1 Picea engelmannii
TATATGGCATGACTGAAATGTTTTCTTTACATCAAAAAGTGTGTAAAAGAGAAAAATATTGGGTCTTTCCACCCATACAACATCGCCTAACAAGGCATACAAAAATATGATCACCAGAGAGATTCTAATCTCCCCGCACTACGTTATGTCTGTGAGTAACACACTATTGCGCGCATTACGTGCCTCAACAGAGAATTAACATTCTCCGGTACTCCTACAGTGTGTCGATGTAGATGTAAAGGCAAATCCCCCCTCCGTAGAGGAGGGATGCCCACCGTAAGGCCTTGGAGGTTCCTTTCGAACTCCCGGAGACCCATCACTGGCACCACCGGATCTGCTGCAACTGGGGCACCTCCACGATGCCCTAGTACTAGTATATCAACAGGGCGCACTGCTCCCTTGTCTGCATGTTGGAAACAAAACATCTGATAAGACTCTTTTACATACCCCAAAAAATACATATACATAAAAAACTTAAAAAAAAAAATTAGACAAGGTATGGTTTAATCTCTTACTTGACTCATCCCAGTCTTCCCCCGTGGGAAAAATCAAGTCCATACTCCCACGGAAGTCTACATCAACATAGGGGAAGTCCTCTATCCAGAGGTACTGCCGTCTCAACCAGGCAAAGAAATCACTAGTAAAGTGGAACTCTGACTCCGAAACTAGCCTTGGAGACAGACTAGTCCACCTCTCCATCTGAGGCTCGTCCACTGGCCGTACTGCCAGTGCTATCTGAGGCTGCATCTGAGGGATGCACTCTAAGAAAAACGAGACCAAAAATGAGCCATAGCCGAACTGCTTCTGACTAGTTCTACACCATGAGATCTGTTCCTTCACATTCCGAAGGAACGCTGCACTCCAGTTGAACAGTGCTGGTTCCAAACACTGAACACCATAGGCCACCTGCGATCTCGATGAAAAATGAGCACTAGTGCTACCAGTCATGCTTGTGATATAAAATAATATAGATCGAAGAGGTAGATCTCGTATATCCTTGATAGGGATCCTGCCCCCTACCAACCTTGCTCCCAGAATGCAATGGCGTGCCAGATACACGTCCACCTGCTCAGGTAATTCCCTCTGCCTAGTAAAGGATATGGGGACCCCTATTTTCGAGAGGCCGGTCAAAAAGTACACATCTTCCAACTCGATGGTTAGGAGTTGTGTGCCGATACAAAATCCATGTTTCATGACGTCCCAAAGGCCAATCATGTGCTCAAGCAGTAGAATCTCTCTCTTCATTTTTTGCAATTTGAAAAACTTGAGCAAGCCACAGGCCCGCAAAGAGGCCCGCGTATGAGGACTCCGTAGAGCGGCTAAATCATCCATCTCGTGTTCCCTCTCTTTCCATTCAATCATGATTGCCAAAGACACCTACAAAACAAAAAATCAAGAATTTCATTATTCCTCACGTTTTTGTAATTTCGGCGATTTTCAAAAGCATTTTAAAACATGAAACAAAGTACCCATGTCATCTAAAAGCAACCAATCACTCGTTTTGACCACCACACCCTTTAATATTTACCAAATAATAATTAAAACGTGTTAAAAATGAAAAACAACCTTGGGGGGGCGTGGGCATTTGGGGAGAATTTTTATGATCTCTTTTTCTAAGAATGACCTGCCTAATTGATTGCAAGGGTGTATACATCCTAACAGCCCTTCTCTAACACATTTTTGCAAAAGAATCCCCCTATTTTATCAATGTTTAAAAAGAAGTCGATTTGGTTCAAAGAGGGGCGACCTAGGGCTTTGTGTTTTAAATAAATAATACCATGAAAATCAATTTGAAACCATGTAATTGAAAGAGCAAGGGATGGGCACCTACCTGGTTCGAACGACGAGCGAAATGGTCGATCGTAGCTCCGGCAGCGAGAAAAACAAGATTCACTTCAAATTGAGATTCTCCAACACTCCAAAAATCCTTGCAAATGAAATGGTAAATAAGTTTCCAAATCAATTTTTATTTATAGAATTTCATTTTTTATAAGATATGGTCATTTGTGGGTTTCTCTAATGATGAAATGGCTTCACTAAACTCTGGTTTGTAGTTTCTGGCATCGCAGGTTTCTTGGCAGTTCTAATGAATCATTCACCTTGTCGCATTTATGAGCATAGTCTTAGTTTGTTCTCGAGCTCAACAATATGAGAACGTAACCAGGTAAAATTTTATCTCTTTTTTGGACCCGTCTAGATACGAACACACGAAAAAGGAACCCCCCTGGAGTCTCCTTTAAACCCTTTTTAGACTCTCTAAATATGAAAAGATTGTCAAGCGATCTTGCTTTCTTTCACACTCGTTAAAAGGTCAGAAAGAGCATCTTTAGAGCGATAGTTTAACCCTTTTTCGGTCTCATTGGACTACTGTACGAAAAAGGAACTGAGAGAGTTCTCTTTTAAGTGTTTTTCCAAACTCTATAATCCCGAAAAACCTTCAATTTTTCTGTCTTTGGACTCGTTAAAGCACACATCGACAGGCCCATACGGGACCGATCCCTTACTTCTTCCGGTTTGTTAAACAAAGGAATAAGGAATTATCGAAGGTGAGTTATATCGAGCATGTGTTATCCTGCTTGAGATCGTTAAATAAAAAAGAGGTACTCATCTATCTGGATGGGGGAAAAATTGAAAGGAGCAAGCCAAGCAGTCTCTTGAGAACATCATACAACACTTCTTAGAGTCGCCCTTGAACACGACACTTTGTCATTTACATACATCATAATCCGCTGAACCTCTGCACTGAGCCTATCCTTTGAGTTCCTTTCACTCCTCTGGGTCACCTGACGCAAGTCATCACATCCATTGCATAGTCTTGTTCCATGTCATGTTTCGCTGTTGTGCCTCAGTGTTCAAGGGAAGTATCCGCCTTGAGAGTCAACCATCCCAAATATCTTGTCTCAAAACCCGTGTCAGTCCATGTTCTTTTGATCTACCAATTACATTTGTATATGCGTTTCGCATCATTGATGGGGGATACATCAAGGCCCTCCCTCGAAGAGTCTATTCCTATTGACTTCAACACATTATCTAGGAATTAGACTTAGAAACTAATTAGTACTTTGGGGCCTGCATGCCTCAATGGAAGGCCTCCTCACGTTCGACAGTGGGTTTACACCATTGACCTCTGATCGAATGATTCCATGAATGTTCAACCTCATCTCATCTATTCACGTTTGGTGTAATGTACTAAGGTACCTTGGGAATCATTGACATTAATGGTGATGTCCCTCGCACTTGTTAACGGTTTACCTCATTGACCGGTAATCAAGTGGTTTCTGCCATGTTCAACACCAAGACATCTATTCACATGGTTAAAATCGTATCGCACTGGGATTGGTAATAAGACCCTGGGTTGAATAATTCACTTTGATATATGTTTCTCCCAGGTTGCGAAGGATTTTTTGGACAAAGAACACATACATTGTTACATAGATCCACTTTGTATTAGTCGTGGCTATGTATTATCATCTCATAGATCCACTGTGTATTCTTCGTGGCTACGATCAATCCGAGTCATCACAGTGTAGATCCACATTGTATCTTCGGTGGCTATACTCTTTTATCAATACAATTATGGATCCACAGTGTATATTATGGCGGACATACCTTACAAGTCTCAATCACCCAAGCATAGGTATGCCTGCCTTGGGTCTTGAAATATGTCATGATATTTGTTGGATGTTTGTGTGCAACTTCCGTCAGGTTCTCCGAGTCTATACCCTTGCTTGAACGTCTACAAAGTATTTCAGTCATCAGTTCACATCTTCTGACTTCATACTTTGGGGGGCATTCTGTTACACGTCAAAATTGCTCAACTGGATAACTGTCGCATATTCCTCTCAATTGTCGCAAGTGTCGCAACTTCCTTACAACTTTCACAAGTGTTGCAAGTTGGTTACAAGTGTCACAAATGTTATTTAAGCATACTTCCATGATGATGACACTAAGGAGACACTTAAAACATCTTATGTACTTGGTTTGAAGAAGGAGAACTGGTTCACTGGAGTCAGGTAACTCTTAACACCTGAAGAGGGCCTTTCAATCAAGAGTTTGGAGGGTGAACGCTCCCCTAAAATAGCCTTAGGAGCACTGGTGCTCCCCTATAAGGCCTCAGGGAGCGTTATAACGCTTCCTCACCCCTCTGTAGGAGCGCTGCTCAATTTTGAAGCGTTGACGCTCCCCTTAACCTTCTCAGGGAGCGTTCTAGCGCTCTGATGTCCCTTATGAAGGAGGGCTCCCTAATCTGGGTCAGTTGTTAGCCCGTTGAGGAGAATGAGGAAAGGATATTTCGAAATTAGAAGGAAGTTGTACTCGAATTCTTGGTTTCATCAACAGATCCCTGATCTAAGGAGGAGGTTCCCAACTTGTTCTAAACATAACTCAAGAGGTTAGGCTCCTCCCAACCTATATAAGAAAGCTCTATGATGGTGGAAAGGGGGGAGAATTGCTAGCATGAAACCTATGATCTCATAGGAAACACATAGTCAGCCAAAGGAGAAGTGATCAGTGAAGCTGCTGTCAGCCAGGTTGTGGATCTTTTGAGCAAGGGTTAGACGAAGGGGACTTGACGAAGCTGTCGCATTCGCATCTACGATTGTAAGTACTGTTGTCATTATTCTCATTAATATGACACGCTTGGCCTGTTTCTTTCTAGTTTGTGTCTGATGTTACATAAACTTATCATTAATTGATAGATCTGTTTTCAAGCTAATATCAATAGAGTAGGAAGTAGTCGTACCTTGTTTGTCTGCAGAACTCAATGAGGAGCAAAGGATTGGAGCGCAACTCGGAGCGTGCAGGGACAAACGTCGATAAAGAGGTACTGTTGTTATCCTTCCTTCTCATGTATTAGTTTAGATAGATTTGAAAGGAATTCAGTGTCCACGTTAATCATTTTTCTATCTAGGGTTAAGGTCAAGCTCTTAGAGGCGATCTACCTGTCCGCAGGGAGATTTTCCTACAACACTCCTCTATGAATAGGATCGAGATTTGTTAGGGGCTGGGAAATTCGAACCCATGTGGTGAGGTCCTTACATTGTTCACCGAGTTTTGGAAAAAATAGCATATGAGTTGGTTGATTACGATGGTATCCCTTTGAGTGAACCCAGGAATGGGTTGTACTTGAAGAAGTACTATGCATAAATTATCTGTGCACAAGTACTTGTATTTTAATGTATCATACTTTGTGTGTGCTACTATAGTTTTCTTTGGTCGTTATTTGGTCTCTGCCCTTATGTGACGTTGTGTTTGATTTCCAAATGTCGAAGTCTTCGCTACCCTATATTGGCTTCGCTGATGGTGCTAGCCGTAGTACTTGGAACCTTGCTTCCGCTGCGTGGGCAATCTATGCTCCAACAAATGAACTTGTATCTTTACAACTTGTATGCCTTGGCCGTGCAACCAACAACATTGCAGAGTATAGCGCCGTTATTGAATTATTGGTTGATGCTATCTTGCTTGGAATTTGTCATTTGGTTGTGCGACTTGACTCACATCTCGTAGTACTACAACTAAGGAATATCTACTCTATTCGAAGCCCTACTTTGTTACGGGTGTATTTGCGAATTCGCCTCTTGGAACGTTATTTTGATCACATTGAATATCAACATATTCCTAGATGTCTTAATACATTAATGAATGCATTGGCTAATTATGTATTGGACAGACATTTGAACCATTTATAAATTAAACACATAAAAATTCACACAATATAAAGTAATCCGGTAGAAACCATCTGTATATATATCGATCAAAAGAGTTTTTACAAAAAGTTGTCCGAAGACCAAAATGTCAAAAATTGAAGCTTATAGCTTCTACAAAGTGACGTCATGGATGACGATCATGGTAACACACGACTGCCCTAGCAACCCTATGGAGTAGTCGACTCATAGTTGCTGATACCCCTACAGTATGACGTTGATCGCATCGTGGAACCTCTTCCAGAGTCATATCTGGAATGTCTGCTGTCAGACCCTCTAAATTCTGTTCCACCACCTGATAATCCTTTGCATATTATGGTGCTGCTACTGCTACTTCTCCTCGCCTTTGGATCGGAGAAGTGCCAGGAGGTCTATACAGTCCAACATCTGTGTTATCAACAAACGATTTTGCATTAGTCTTCTAACAAGCATATAAAACAAACACATTTGACTATGATTAAATATACAAAAACATTTAAAAAGAGAAAAATGTGTGTACTTCTTACCGAGGTCACTCCACTAACTATATTCAGGTAGTGCTAAGTTTGGATCTCCTCGAAAATCCAACCCGACATAGGCGTACTCATCGACCATCAACATCTGGGTTTGAAGCCAGTCAAAAAAGATATCATCGTACTTGACGATCGGTCCTGCTTCATGCCGGGACATGAGCCGACACCATATCAACATCCTTGGATCCCTAGGACCCAGTATGTTCCACTCAACCTATAGTCTAAATACAGGGACCCTCTCAAGGAAGAAGGACACCAACAAAGAGCCATACCCGAATTGCTTCAGGTCACCACGCCGACATTTGGTCAGTTGTTTTTTTATACTGCGAAGCACAACATCTGCCCAGTTGAATACTCACGTCTTAGTACACTCGATGGCATACTGGAAGTAGCTCTGTAATTCCATATGCAGAGCATAAATCCCAACCATCTGAGAAATAGTAAAAAGGATAGTGCGAAGGGTCAAGTCTTGCACCCCCCAGATAGCCACTTTTCTTTTTTTCCTTTCAACCTCAGGTACATAGTATTGATTACAGTACTCACTCATATTTATCCCACCGCCTCTACTACTAGTTAGGCTGACATAGTACCCTCGTCAGGACAATACGGTCAAAAATTATATGTCCTCAATGTCTAAGGACAATGTATGAGCTCCCACATGAAAAACCTGCTGGTCTGGGTCCCAAATACGGACCAAGTACTCTAGTAGTCTAACTTGGGCCCTCATGCCCGGGATGCGGAAGTATTTTAGGAGCCCACAATCTCTTAATGCAGATATGGTAGGCGGGTGATTCTCAGCATTTGCGTTATCCTCTTCGTGTTCTCTTTCACGCCACTCAAGCACCATGTTTATGGATATTTATCTACACAAGGAACATAAAAGGAGGATTAATGATTTTATTCATGATCTGAATATTTTTCATTGGCTAAATATTTAAAAACAAATTGGAGTTTGCAGTTCTCGCAGGTGCCCCATTAGCACAGTGTGAGAACCTCGCAGGTGGCTTAAGTCTCACCTGCGAGAACGCATCATTCTCGCAGGCCCCGTATGGGCTTCCTGCGAGAATGCCAACGTGCATGTAGGGTTCCAAAAACAACTTGAAACTGCAACTTTAAATGAATGAAATTAAAATTTTAATCCATGAAAATGTCAAAGATGAAGAGCTTACCTAAATGTCATAGACGACTTGTCGAATGGTCTCCTACGGATCCCACAAATTGACGCCAAACTCGGAGGGTAAAAGGGGGGTTTTGGAGTGCAATAGAGGAAATGTAAAATGATATGGTAAAAATGATTATTTATTCATTTGATTTACTTTTTACTATGTCATTTTGGGTTTTTTATGCTTATTCATTGATTAAAACTAATTCCTAATATCAAGATGAGTGTAATGACTTGCAGGTGTGATGATGTTGTTAATTAAATACAAGGGTATGGACATGTTTTTCTTCATGATGGCGTGTTTTTGATTGTTTTTATAAAACCTCGAGTGTCATTTTTTTCCATTCTTGCACTCGTAAAAAACATAAGAACGTGATCGAGCATAGTTTTATCACTTTTTTGGGCTCAACAAGGTTATACGAAAAAGGAACCCCCCTGGAGTCTTTTTTAAGCTCTTTTCAGACTCTCTAAACATGAAAACATCATCGAGCGACCTTGCTATTTTCATGCTCGCTAAAGTATTTGAAGTACGCATCTGGTAAGCGATAATTTATCTCTTTTTCGGTCTTATCCAGATTATCTTACGAAAAAGGAACTGAGAGAGTTCTCTTTTAAGTGTTTTTCCAAACCCTATAATCTTGAAAAACCTTCGAGTTTTCTATCTCTGCACTCGTTAAACAAACATTGACAGACCCGTGATGGGATTGAACCACTCCTTCTTAGGGTTCGTTAAATATACTTCGAGGGACTCGTCTAAAGAATGAGCTTATATCAACAAGCATATGTTATCCTCCTCAAGCTTGCGTAAAAGTAAAGAGGTACTTACCAGAAATGGTGGGGGGAAATTTGGGAAAGGGATATGTTTCATCTTCGTATTGATTGGCAGTAAGTGTCGCTCTTGAACACGACACCCCCTATTCATCGCATTGGAAGCCGGTTTGGGAAATCCATTTGTCTCTCATTCGATTTGCTACAAGGTCGTTCCATGTGTCGTCTTTAAGTCAATGCTGCCAAATCATTGGTCGTGTCGTTCATATGTTCAAGAGAAGTCCATTTGAAACCTATATTGAGTCGGCCATCTACAGTTATCCATTCTTTCAGTGTTGGCCTTCCCTGTGTCCAAGTCCTGCTCTGTTTCACCTTCAAACTTTGTTACTCATTTCGTGTCATTTATGGGGGATACATCAAGGCCCTCCTGTGACAAGTTTTGTTCCATCAAATTCAGCTCATTATCTGGAATCAAGACTTAGAAATTATTTGGTACCTTGGAGCTTGCATGCCTCAATGGCAGGTTTCCTCGCTTGCGACAGTGGGTTTACCTCATTGAATCCTGATCGAAATATTTCGTCGGATGTTCAACTTCAACTCATTTATTCACATTCGATGGATTGTACTGTGGTACCTTGGGAGTCATTGACTTCAATGGTGATTTCCCTCACACTTGTTAACGATTACATCAATGACTGGTAATCAAGTGGTTTCTGCCATGTTCGACTTCAACACATGTAATCACATGGTTAGATTCGTACTTTGGGCAACAAGATTGAAGACCCTGGATATCATCTTTGTGATCTAGGTTGCGATGGAGTATATATAATTTGCGACACATAGATCCACTGTGTATTTTTCGTGGCTATGTCGTCTTGATTTGAAATTTTTGCATAGATCCACAGTGTATTTTGGGTGGCTATGCTATATAATTTGACGGCATGGATCCACAATGTATGATTGGTGGCCATGACCCATGTCGATAATGTCATCAGTCTGTGATCTGAGTATGGGAATGCCTACCTCATAATTGGTATATATGATATTCTGCAGATGCTTGGTTGTTCACGGGTTTTCGATTAGATGTGCTCCTGGTTCTCGACACACACATGCAGCTTACAAAGTCTATCGACTATCACTGGTTCCAATCTCAGACTTTGGGGGGCATTTTGTTACCCATGATTTTGGTCATCATGATGATGTATTGATGATGGTGTATTCAGGCTCTTCATTAGATCTTTTTCCTGAGAAAATTCACCTTCATCTCTTTCCAGAAATCACATTTTTAAGGAGTGTTCACAGGCTGCTAGTATATTTACCTGCGAGAATGCATGATTCTCGCAGGATGCTTTAAGCCAAGGTGCGAGAATTTCGCACTGTGTGGAACTTCTAGGGTGCGAACTCTCTCTTAAGTAAGGAAAAAGATAAATTCTCGAAGGTTCTAGAAAGGAATCTTCTAGAAGGATGAGATGGAATTCGAATGGTTATCCTAGCACTGGATTTCCTGATATTTTGGGATCATTCTTATCCAAGTAACTAATTCATTCTCTCCTATAAAATAAGGGGATTCTCATGGAAAAGGTTAGAAGCAAACAAGGTTAAGCAAGACATTGGAGAATTGGTGAAAGATTGTGTGAAGGATTGAAGCTTGGACAATAGGCTGAGAAACTACAGCAAAGACATCGTAAGGGTTTTGATCTTCTTCATACAAGTGAGAAAGTGTGTGTGTCAGAGCCAAGGTTCATTGAAAGGAATTTTGCAACATCAAGGCTCAGGTTGTAATCTTTACTTTCCATCAATATGATACAGTAATATGTCCCTTTCCCATAAAGCTATCTTCACTTTATTATATAATTCCTTGATCATATGCATAGATTGACTGTTGAATATATTGAGTTGTCTTCACTTCGATTGGTTTGAGTTGTCTTGGCCTTAACTGCACAAGAGCATTGGAATGAAACTGGAGCAACAAAGACCATAGGAAGCGATTATAAGGTATGTATTTGTTCTTGCCTCCTATTTAATTCAATAGTCAAAATCTAGGGAAAGAGTATTATTTTGTCTTGATTTGTTCTAGATCCAGGTGGATCTAGGGAGATCAGTTCATGTCCACACTTACAGATTTATCCAATAACATGTACCAACATAATCAACTATACACCCCATGTATGTGCCAACTCATCAACTGCTTGTCTCAACCATGACTAATTTTGGATTAGTCAATGTTAAGGTCCTAACCCGCACATAGGTAGATTAATGTATTCGGATGTAATAAAGGTCAATATTAATAAGACCTTTCAATAAAATAGAATAAGGCGGATGTAAGAAGACCTAATAGAAGCTTCCGCTTCTAGAAGGATC
>ML814677.1:201819-215853 GCA_009831015.1 Picea engelmannii
GGGAACCTCTGTCGGATGATTCAGCTTGTCCATGGATCAAATTGATTTCCAAGGCTTTAAAATTGGATTCAGCCAGGAGCTTGGCCAAACCTTGCCCCTTTATTAGCTTAGTGGGCTTGATATCCAGGTCAAATTATAGGATCTTGGTGACCCATTTACTTCTTTTCCCGTCTATGTCAGGCTGTATAAGAATGTCCTTCACAGAGGTCGAAGGGACATATGCACTGATCTTTGAGTGTAAGACATAGACTCTGAAAACTTTGAGATCTTTCACTAAGGCATAAGCCTGCTTCTCCATGATCTCATATCGGAGCTCTGCATCTCTCAGCGCCTTACTAAAGAAGGCAATAGGCTGCTCGTGCCCTTGATCATTTTTCTGCAACAGAACCACCGCCACTGTGTCAAAGGAAGCAAAAGAAAATATCATAAAATCTTTAGAATAATCTGGACTGGCTAGCACCGGGGCCTCAGTAAATGCTTTCTTTATCTACTCAAAAGACTTCCTCGATTCAGCAGTCCATTTTATTTCATGGCCCTTCCTGAGCATGGCTGTGATATGTTTCACCAATTCAGCAAAATTTGAGACGAACCTCCTCAGGAAATTAATTCTTCCCAAAAATGCTTGTACCTCCTTCTTGGATCTGGGAAGTGACAGAGCCTGAATTTCTTCCACTCTGTCAGGATCAATTCTTACTCCCTCTGTTGAGACTATATGTCCTAACAACTTCCCTTCTTGCATAGCAAACAATGATTTTTTGGGATTCAGCGAAAGGCCAAACTTGCGGCACTTAAGGAAAACCCTCTTCAAGTGGGAGCGGTGCTCAATATCAGTCTTGGAGAAGACTGTTATGTCATCTAAGTATATTACCACGAAATTATCTTTTTCCCCGATGAAAGATATGTCCATGGCTCGCTGAAACATTGCTCCCGCGTTCATCAGCCCGAATGGCATCTTGGCATACATGAATGTGCCCCAAGGTGTGGTGAAGGCTGTCTTTTCTCTGTCTTCTGGCATGAATGATATCTGATTATAGCCAGAAAAGCCATCAATCATGGATATCCTAGATGCACCAGTGACCCTCTGAAATATATGTTCCATGTTGGGCAGGGGGTAATTGTCCTTCCTTGAACTCCTTTTTAGGTTCCTGAAATCGACACAGAGTCTGATTTCTCCGTTCTTCTTTCTCACTGGGACCAAGTTGGCTACCCAACTGGAGTATCTCAAGGGGACTATGATTTGGGCATCCAGCAGCTTTTTCACCTCCCTTTCCATGACAGGTAACAGCGTAGGGTTTATCTGTCTCAGCTTCTGCTTAAAATGTCTAGCCTCCTCCTTCAGTGGAATCTTATGCTCAATGACCGACGTGTCGTATGTCTTGAGGTCTTGGTAGGTCTAGGCGAACACGTCAGCAAACTCTCTCAGCAAATTAGTGTACCCGATTCTCTGCTCCTCAGTCAAACTCCTTGACAGCTTGACAAACTTGGGCTCCTCTGGTGTGCCTATGTTGCATTCAGTCATGTCAGCATCATCACCTGAAATTCTACCCTTCACTGCCACGTCATTTCCATCGAACAATCTTTCTAGTGGGATCAGTCCCTGCGGTATATGATTGCTCGGCAGTTGAATAATCTGGTGGTCAGCAACTTTATTTAACAGCTCCTCAGGGTGGTGATCAGGCTCCCCGTCAGGGTCCGGGTCCTCATCTATTTGCAATGCAGAGAATTCGTCGATGGATTGGAGGAATTTCTTAATCTCCTGATCATCTTCAAATACCCTCCAATGTTTGACATTGTCTGGCACGGAAGGTCTATATCTTATTTCCACCTCCGATCCATCAGTGGGCAGCGCGGGAGCTTCGAATAAGCTGGCCGAGAAGGCCTGAAAGTCGGCTGAAGCATTTTCTTCCCTTGGAATAAAAGAGATGTTAAAAGCCAGGAAGAAACTATCAATAAGGTCCCATACCTCGTTCCTATAATTCTTGAGACGCGGGTGCTTGGTCTGATAGACGTTTTTGACCTGCTGGACAATTAATTCTGCATCCCCGAACACGGCTATTTCCCTGATTCCCATTTCTTTTGAAGCCCTCAATCCTAGAACCAGAGCTTCATATTCTGTTACGTTATTGGTGACTTCAAATTCCAGCTTGTATGACATCGATATGGTTTCCTGAGAAGGAGACTTGAATACCACTCCGGCACCCGCACCTATACTGGAAGAGGCTCCATCAAAGAACATCTTCCAAACAGAAGTAGTTGAAGGAGGCATCCCCTGATCAAGACTGAGCTACTTTCTGATCTGTAAAGGGGTCTCAGGTTCATCAGTAAATTGCAATAAGCTAGATCCTAAGTCAGTGTCTAAGGCATAGATGGGATGATTAGTGGGGTTTGCTTCATCACTGACTATATAGGCTAGTTGGGCTTCTCTGTACAATCTCCTATGTTCCCCCCCAAATACTGGAATGGTGGCATACGTTAGGTCCATCTGCAGCGTTCCTCCAAGTCTCTTAATCCAAGATCTTGACAACAACATGCCAAACTTGGGGGGAACATCAGCTGCCACTATATCCATGACCATACTTTTCATGGGTAGCTGAAACAGGGACACCACCAGGTCTTTGATGACTCCCAAACACTGTACCCTCCTGGAGTCAAAGGAATAGAGGTCATGATAGGCTCTGGTGACTTCTAATCCTAGTTCTTCCATGACGGCTTTAGGCATGAGGTTGTGGCAGGCTCCTGAGTCCATCAAACAATTATGCAGCACCTTGTCATGTATATTCAGGGATGTGTAGAAGGGAGGGGATGAATCATCTCTGTCTTCTACCATAGGACCTAGGACCACTACAGGCCTTTCATCTTGGAGGCTTATGAAGTCTGTGGAAGGGCCAGAAGCTTCAGATTTCAACAGGTCAGAGAAGCGTTTTTTGAATTCCCCATGTTTGATTAACTCAGTGAGGGGCACAGGGATTCTGATCTTTTGGACTTCATGCTCAAAATTAAAGGAAGGTGTGATCTTTGGAATCTCTCTAATCTCAGGAGCATGAATTTGAATGATGGGGGAGAGAGGTTGGGACTTATTACCTTTATGGTTGTCTGGTACCTTGTCAGCAGGCTTCTGGGCTCTGGTGGATGACTTCGGAACATCAGGGGCTGTCGCCCACTTGTCTGATCTCAGGCTATACCTACCTCGGCCACCGCCGACTTTGTCTGCTTTGCTGAGTTCATTGAGCTGACCGTCCACGAGAGACTCTTCATATGTTGATTTGGTTAGATGGGGGAAGGGAGGAGTGACTTCTACAGAGTGGATTTCAGGCTCAGGCTCATCTGGTTGCCTTCCTTCTTCGTCATTCATGAAATTGTTCTGGAAGGGGGCCTGAACTCTCTGGTCATCTCTGTCTCTTTCCTTCTCCTTATGCAGAGCTGGAGGAGTAAAATTGCTTGGTCTTCTGAAACCTCCTCTGTTCTCGGGGTTCTGAGGGCTTTTGTTCATTTGTTTTCTTTCTGTCTTTAACCTTTCCATCTCTTCTTTCAGCACGTTCAACAGCTGGGTCATCTCGTTTACTTGAGGGTGGGGAACTGATAGGCCGGAGATGTTGGAGCCGGAAACCGAGGCTTCCGACTTCCCTTTTCTTCTGTTTGCGTCAGCCTGGTTCCTCAATCTGTCTGCTGCTAATATATTAGATTCCACTTCTATAGCTGCATCTTGCATCTGAGCTAAAGAGGTGGCTCTCCTTTCCCTTAATACGAGACAGAAATCAGGGTCAAATGCGCCAGCATATGAGATTTGAGCAGAGGCTTCAGAAGGTTTAATCTCTGCAGGAATCTTATTATACATCTTATTGAATCTTTTGGAGAAGTCAGAGACTGACTCTCCTTCCTGCTTTTTTAAGGATCCAAACTCAGTCATGTAATATATGTAATCTTTTCTATCCCCCCATTGTCTCAAGAAAACATTATCCAAAGCCTCAATGCCAGTAATAGATCCAGGGGCCAGACCCCTGAACCATTTTCTAACTTCACCATCCAAGCTCTGGACGAAGACCCTCATCCAAACATCTTCATTCTCAATATTTAGGTTGTCAGCATAGCTGTAGAAGGCATCCAGGTTCTCTTCAGCGGTGACATCTCCCTCACCACTGAACTTAGGCATGTATTTCAAATAGTCTCCAGCAGGGAGAGGATTCGAAGGTTGGGGAAGAATCAAAGGAGCATATCGAGCACCAACTATAGCATCCATTCTGTTTGGAGGGGGATTAACACCAGCCATAGGGATGTTGAGTCGAGGGGAGCTCGGAGGAGATGGAGTACGGATAGGTGAGGAATGAAAAGAGGTCCTTAATGGAGATAATGGGGAAAACAGGGAGAAGTCTAAGGGACTTGAGTATGCAGGTATCTGTCTCTGTGCAGCATCAGTAATCAAAGGAGGAGTAGTGAAACCTCCTGAGGGGGGAGTGACAAGGTTCTCTCCTTCTAACACTAGACCAAGAGGGGAAAACTCAGCAGGAACACTCCCAAAGTTCAGAAAATGGGAAACTTCTGAGGAAGGATGACTAGGAAACTGAGAATCTGAAAATGGAGTTCTCACAGAAGGGGAGGGCATGTTACTTTTTTGATCGACAGAAACTTCTTTCGCATCTCTCTTTCCCTTTCTGCGCACTGCTTCCAAGTCTGCTTCCGGAGTGGCTAAAGGAAAATGCGGGTTTGACCTCGTATGTCTGCCTCTCAAAGCCACAGCTGATAGAACATGTTCTCCCCAGCGGAGTCGTCACAGTGGAGTCGCCAGGTGCACAGTAGCAATCTTCAAGTTCTGATATTTGATGCACCTTCAGAAATCAGTTAGTCATTGTCGTTCTGCCCAGGGAAAATCTTTCAACTTCATCCCCGGCAACGGCGCCAGAAATGTTGGTGTTCGGAAGTCACTCCTGGATTGCTAGCAGGAGCAGAGCCCGAAGCCCATCAGATTTAATGTCACATTTTGTTTAAAGGGTGATCAAATGGAGGAAAGACTCAAAATAGCACAATCTCAACTCAGAAACTAGACCAGGCATGCATGAACGAGTGAGGTCCTGATAAAATCCAAACAGTGAGTCGTAGTAAAAAGGTGAGTAGGCGGAAGACTTATGCGAGAAGGGTGCAATGGTCTATCACAGAAATCAGGTATGCGACAGACTAAAGAAGAAATGCATTCAAACACAAAATCCTTTTATATTCAAACACAAATACCAGAGAATACAAAAATGTCGCAACAAATCCTTTATCGCAACAAGATTGTTAAGTCCACATGAATCCTTCAACTGTGAACCCCCCAGCAAAAGATGAAACCAAGATGGATAAGAAAGGAAACCGTTTGTTATAAACCAAGAAGTCTCAAACACAGAGGCATAACCAGGAAACCAGAGTATGGCTGAAACTTTACAGTCAGGAGCTTAGCTCTACCATCGATAGATACCAAAATGGCAAAAATGCCTACATATACTTAAAATAACAACAGTGGCGGGACCAAGAAATTGCATTGAAGGCTTTATGTCTGCATGGCTTCTGACAACACGGAGTTGCGATATTTGAATGGTCGTGCAACTTATGGCAGACGCGTTCGGTTTTCTGACAGTTTATTCGGCGACTCGACGTGCTTTTAATTCTTTGCAGGACGTCCCCATTATGGCGGAGACGATGTCTAACCACCACCAACCGCTTCAATAACTGCTTCTTGGGATTGATAACGGCCCAGCCAACTCAGCATCTCGAGATAGGGAACACTTATCATGCTGCCACCTGGAACGACTGAATGGCTTGAGGGACGGATATGAGGGCCATCGCGGAGGACGTGGTGTATGGTAGGATTAATGACGAGAAGTGAGAGTGATGACAGAGGGGGGAAAATAGGGGATGAACCTTGGAAGGGGACAACCAGGTAGATGGGACGAAGACAGGAGGAACGGACTCACCTTTGGGTGAGAGACTGATGTGGAAAGAAGGGGATGCATGGCAGGCGATGAGTGGGTGGTGAAAAGAAGGGGAGGCCACGTGAGCCAGAGAGGAGGAATGGATAAGTGACATATGGCAACAGGGGAAGGCGGGTAGAAGGAAAGTGAAGTGACAGGAGGAGGACCCACACTGGTTAAGCACAGGGCAGTTGAGAGGAGCGGGGGATGCACAAGCGTCGTTGATTAGGGCGCTGCGATCGTGGCCATTGGAAGATGCATCCACAATTCCGGANCCCCCCCCTCGGCTTAAAGGTCGAAAGGCAAAGGGGGTCTGTAATTTGCTGTGAGCCGTTGATCTGGGCGCGCTCATCTGGACCGCCCGGTTGTGCTTGTTGTTTACCACTGGCACGTTGTCGCCCAAAACTTTGGACAAGTGGGTTTTAACCCATGCGTTTGATATCTGGCCTCCTTAGCGAGAAATATCGCTAACAAAGAGGTAGGAGAGTCTTCTCCTATATGATGAATAGAGGTATGAGATGTGACACGACTGTGATTCAGGGTGAATAGGATGGTGCCCCCAACATAATTAGTAGAGGTTGGGTGTAAGTTGTCAACATAATTTGTAGAAAATGTTGACCCATCTCCGACGTGACTGGCAGAGGTTGGTGATGGAGCACTAGTATGACTGACAATTTCTGGGCTAGTGATATATTGTGGAATTTGATTCCAAAGTCCAGGGAAAGATTGGTTTTAAAACATTGCAGGCTAGGAAGGATCCTGATATACCCCCTGTTCCTGCTCAGAAAAGTGGTGGCCTATGCCAAAATGGTCTAAAGAGGTTTGGATGGGTATCATCACCGAGGTATGTGAAGAGACAGAGGTAGGATAAGAATTATTTGAGTGATGATATATGTTTCCCCCTTGTGAAGGGGTCCCATAAAGAGGGTATCCCGAACCATAAAATTGATTTTCCCCATACGAAATACCTGGAGGTACTTGAGGGCCTGTCATGGAAAAAATGTTTGAAGGAACCGTGATGCAGGAGCATCACCAACAACAAGCGAGCAAGGGACAAACACCAATGCATTTTGGCACATGATGAATTGTTTGAAATGTTTTGAAGTTTGATACACCAAACTTAAATGTAAAAGTTAAGAAAGGGTGTACTTCTTGATTGTAAATAGACCTTGAGCGATCTGCTCTCGTCTGTAGTGGGTAGAGGCATTTATGTATAATTAATGTAAGAAGGTAGACTTAAATTCTTAGATTAGATAGTTTTAAGAGCCGGAGGGAAAATGGATATAGACACCCTCACTTGTATCATTGTAACATTAGCAGCATAATCCATCAAGAGAGCATAGAGAAGAAGAAGCAGAAACCTGTGTAGAAGAACCCATGTACAGAAGTTTTGAGATTAATATATGAAGCTTTGATCCAGACTCATGGTGTTCAAATACTTTATGTGTATGCATGATTGAATGTTATGATCATGATTGTTTTACTCTTTCTGATATACATTTGCTTTTATTCCATGTATGTATGATTTTGTGTTAAGCATTCGAAGTCTGAGAGAGTAAGGAATGAGTTTCAATTGTTTCTCTGTCTGAGCGAGAGTTTTCCTGCAAGGAGTGTAGTGAAATTGTCCACAAGGTGTGCGTTGATAGAAGTCAGAGTTCATCTCTGAAAGCTCAGGAGGGATAGCATTGTTCTCATTCTTGCATAAGTGCAAGTTAAACACAGGAGCCGTGCAAGGTGTGTGTAGGCCGAGTAGATTCTCAGGGTTTGCAACCCGAGGGAAGAATTGAAGGACTGCTTATGCAAAGAGAGTGCACAGAGTCGAAGAATTCAATACTTGGAAGTATTGAAGAGTTGTCGCAAGGAGTGCGTGCAAGAGTCTTCTTGAAGACTCGAGTTGTGGAGAAATCTCAGGAGGGATAGAGTCTTCAAATTTGTTGAAGAGAAGCTCAAGAGGGCTAGTTCCTTGAACTATTTTAAGAAGGCGTAGCAACGTTTTTTTGTAGGTGGATAAGTTTAGTGAAAGAACACTTTGTTCATTTCACAGGAATCGTCAAGGAGGAATTTGACGGTCAGAATTCTCCATGGAGAATTCGCGAAGTTTCGAGAACCGTCGTATCTTGTAGAGGAGAAAGAAGGATTACGATGAGTGTTTTTCTAAGTGCAATATCAGAAGAAATCGGTCCGTGGGATCTAAGCCAACAAGGGTCGTTGGATCACTCGTATAATCTCATTTCGTGAATTCGCGAGTTGAAGGTTTAAAACCTTTGCATCAAGATTCGCGAGTGACAAAGTCACGAGAAAATCGCAGCCATCCATTGGAGGAGGACAGGTGGCAGAGATCAAGGGATCTCACGAACTCGGAGGTTATCAAGGTGAAATCCCAAGGATTGGGTGCTCCAAGTCGCGAGTGGCGAAATCACGAGGAGCTAGGATAGTCATAGGATCTGAGCCAACAGGGGTCGTTGGATCACTCATGTAATCTCATTTCAAGGTGTTATGGGTTGAAGAACCGAAAGCTTAGCATCAGGATTCGCAAAGTTGCGAAGTCCGAAACTCCAAAAGGCGGGAAGTTCTGTTGTGGGACCTGCGTTGACAATGTGTCAGAATTTCAGCATTTCGTCATATTGTTGGATAGGAAGTCAAGAATTTTGTCCCGAAAGTCCCGAAGTTGCGAGTTGCAATAAGGAGTAGCGAGGAGTTTGGGATCTCGTCACTTTAGGTGTCGGGATACAAAGGAGGTAGTGCTTTGGAAAGCGAAGTCGCAAACTACCGAAGCTGGGGATGAGGGACACGTGGTAGAACCGCAAGGTGGGCCCGTGTGATAGATAGGCGGACACATGTTACCTAGTGAAAGGAGTCAACACCCGTTGACCTCTCGCATCTCGGGGATTCATGAGATAAGGGAACGAGAGTTAAACCCTTCGATTTGTGAAGTCGCAAGTAGCAAGAATGCGAGAGGGAAAATAAATATCACTTCTTGGGGGTTCGTGAAGGGAAGGTGCCAAGATTGGACGCTACAACTCGCAAAGTGGCGAGTTGCGAGAAGTATGGAAGGAAGGTCAACCTTCGCTAACTTTTAAGTCTTGGAGGTTTGCATGGGAAGAGCATGGATATTTAACCCTTTGACTTGCGAAGGTGCGAGTAGTGAGAGGAGCTAGTGTTAAGCCTAGCCGAGGGTGACGCGAGGAATGCGCTGACAGAGGAAGAGCCATACCCGTATCGACATTTCGGGTATCACGAGATTTGAAAGGAAGAGTTGGGAGCCTCGACTCATAAACTCGTGAGTTGTGATTTGCAACAAGTGCCTTTGGAATTGGGCCTCGGTCATAGTGTTGTGGCCGCACGAAAAGGCGAAGCTTGTGCCTAGTGTTGTTTGCACAGGGGAGCTTCCGAAAGGACCTGTGGATCGATTGAATTGAGATTCCAGCAAGGAATCGAAAGAGCCGATTCGGCTCAAAGGAGATAAAGAACGATCCTGTGAGTGGATATCGGTCCAAGGGCCGATAGGTCTATGTCAAACCGACATGGACGATGATAGATACGTGGATGGGGCGTAATAAGTGGGATAAGTACCCATTTGAGCACTGGCTCCTGGAACAACATATCTAGCATTGGATCCATAAGGGGGAAGGTTCCACCCTCCCATGGGGACACGAATCATATCAAATGAAGAAGTAGGCATCGGAGCCATGGTGCCCCTAGATCCAATGCTAGGAATCATATACGTGGTCCAGGGAGAGGATTGCACAGGTGAAGGCATATCAACAGAAAAATGACTAGAGACCCAAGCTACAAACTGAGTGTTATAGTTTTTCATACCATTGTGAAAAGCTGAAGGATTCGTCCCCATGAAATGAGTAGGTATCATGTGATGGGTAGCAGTAAATGGGGGAGAAAATGAAACTCCACTATCCATGATTATGAAACCCAAAGGAGACACCTAAGGCCAACTAGTAGTCAAAGAGCATACCAAAAATTCAAACGACCAATATGCATGCAAACGGGATAAAGTAGCTAAGGGGCCTCCCTCGCTAAAGAAGTTATGTCTCATCCAAGAGGGGCTTGAGACTCCCTCATAAAGTTTGGAGGTAACAAAATCAATTATAGGGGCCCTCGTGGGCTTAACAACCAGTTTGTCATATCCTCTTAGAGAGGTAATCTTACATAAAGGTTGTGTGTTTTTCAACCCCTATCTGACCCAGGGTACAAGCAAAATAACCCTTGCAAGTAACCTATGAGATACCTAAGTCAAGCAACTAATAAACCACTATATAACCGATGCACAGGCGAGCAATCGAAAATCTGGATTACCGTATGGGCAGGGTAGCAAAGCCCAAAACCTTGAAAGAACTGCTTCTCACAGAGGTATGGGTACTAGCAAGATCCCCAAATATGAATAAATCCACAGAAATATCTCTGACACTAGGCGATTATCCGGGGGTTATCCCTTCAACTAACTTCCCGCAACCTCGTGATTAACTCTGGTGTGAGTGGAGCCTCTTGATCTTACCAATTATACAATGGTATTCTCAACTCCCTGTCTCAGACACATATGTTGATTTAATTTCCTTGGAGAAGTTTACTCACAAAATCCTATTCCAAGGCACTAAATCTTAGACTAGTTTGTGCACCCTAAAAATAAAATCGTGACTAATAAATTTTAGTTAAAGCGTAAATTTTATTCATCGTGATTACTCAAAAGGGTATGGAAGTGAAACTCATGATATTATGACTCTGCAAGAAAATAAATATGAATATAATGCAAATTCTAATTTTAATTTTTTCAATGAATGTTATGCGTATAAAAACAGTGCAATTTTCAATTTCAATTCTGCAATTCAGAAGCAAAATGCAAGCTTTCACTAAATGCACTAAGCTAATGATAAAGATTCAGAAGACAAAAATGCCAAGCAATGTAAAATGCCTATTTTTTTGTATTTTCAATATATTAAAAATAAAATGCATGGACTGAAAAACAACCTGATATATAAATTCTATTGTGTATAAACGGAATGACTCAAGAAGAATACCAAGCAACTAAGCAACATCCCAGAGCTCAAGGACAAATCAAAAATGAAAAACGATGAGAATAACTACGCCCAAAAATTCAACTCCAAATAGGTTTCCTATTAATCCAGAGAAGCTCAATAGGCACTACAGAGACCTAAGAAGGCTCAACAATCATCAAATCCCACCCAACAATCACAAAACCAAGAAAACAGGCAAGGAAAAGTGGTATATGTGATTGTTCAGGCAACCAATGCACATATACGCAGCTTGCAGTGAGACATCGCATGTGTATACACCACTGTCAAGGAAAAAGGCACGTACATGCTTGAAAAAAAGGTCAGGCAAGTGCAAAAGGATGAAAACTCAGACCCAGAGTGAACAAAATTTGTCAAGCAGTGATACGACAAGAAACACAAAGGAAAAAGAGCAATGCAAGGAGAAAAAGTACTTCAACCCTTAGAAAGAATATCTCTCCCCAGTGGAGTCACCAATTCTTTTACGAGGGAAAAACTCTCCATGGCTAGGGTAAACCACAATAGACATGTATGACTACAGAAACTACTCAATTCCAACATATGTTATATAAACCAATGTGCAAGCAAGATAAGAAATAAGCCTACCTCATTCCAACATTTGATGATGTTCCACTGTTGAGTACTTTGACCCAAAGCTTTGTACCTGCAACAAGTTCTCAACAAACAAGTAGAGAAAGTATATAATGATAATATAAATGAGTTAGCACATTAGATAGCATAATCTATTAATAAGCATTACAAATATTCCCATGGATAATAATCATATATTTGCATGATACCAATTGGACGAGAAAAGAGTATTTCTATTAATAAGTGATCAACAGAAGCGAAAACACTACAGACTTCCATGTCGACAGGGTTCAAAACCAAGAAACCAAATTCCTTCCAACGAGGCCTCCACCAAAGGCAAGCTCATATAAAAGAGACAATGAGGTCCTCTCAACAATAGGGAAAGAGCTTGGGGGTTGAACACTGTGTTTAGACTTGAGGGACAAAGGGATGTAGACTCAATATGAAGTAATTTCTCTAGAGTAACTTTGGTCTCAAAGTTGAATGTTTTCTCCTCCTTTCCAAAGCTCAGAATTGTGCTCTTATAGCCTTCAAAATGAAACTAAAGGGTCAAGTCAGAATGTTTCCAGTATATGGAAGGCCAAGGATTAGATATCTCCTATCGTGACATGGAAACCCAACTTCATTTTTGTATTTTATGGCACAAATCTCGATGTACACGAGGTGTAGTGGAGCAACCTGAATATACGCATGATGTATAGTAGATAGGGAGCATATATGTGGAAAAATATGTATCTTTAGCTCTGGATTCATCAAAAAGGGATGACAAGTCTGCATAGGGAAATGGAAAAAGGCCCTCTGTGCAAGATAGCAATGGTGAGGAAAATCTTGCTATAATATCGTTTCTAGGACACCTCAACAAAATGGAGTTGTTGAAAGAAAGAATAGGACAATACAAGAAATGGCTCGAACAATGCTAATGAATTCCAAATTGATAGATATATTTTGGACGCAGGCAGTGCATACAACAGTGCACATTCAAAATAGAGTAATGTTCAGAAACAACACTGACAAAACTCCCTACGAGCTATGGAAAGGAAGACCAACAAATGTGAAGCACTTCAGAGTTTTTGGAAGCAAATTCTACATCAAAAGAGAAGATGGTATAATGTGAACGTTTAAATCTCATGTGGACAAAGGAGTACTTGTTGGTTACTCAAGTACAAGGAAATCATACAAGTGTTACAATATGAGATTGAACAAAGTTGTGGAAAGCATCAACGTAACAATTGATGAAACAGGCAGACTAGAATCAAAGGAAGAAGAAAATGAATCAATGGAACAACCTTTCAAAGAAGAAGAAAAAGATGAAAAAGAAGTAGAAGAGAAAGATGAAGAGAATATGATAGAAACAAAATAGCAAGTTCAACAAGTGTCTCCATTGACACCTAGAAGATGAGTACAAAAGAATCATTCTTCAGATTAGATTATCGAAAAAAAAGATGCAGGAGTTGAGACTAGAAGAAGAATATGTTCACCAGAACAAACACACGTAGAACTCTTATCTACAATTGAACCCAATTGTTTTGAAGAAGCCAACAAGGATGAATTTTGGAATAAGGCCATGGATGAACAATTGGATCAAATAGAGAAAAATGACACTTGGGAATTGGTTCCAAGACCAAAGAATAAGAATGTGATCAACACAAAATGGGTTTTAGGGAATAAATTGAATTAATATGGACATGTTACAAGGAACAAATATAGATTGGTATGTAAAGGATATGCACAGATTGAAGGAATTGACTTTGAAGAGACATTTTCACCAGTTTCCAGAATGGAAGCAATCTGTTTTCTTTTATCTTATACATGCTCCAAAAATATTAAAGTGTATCAGATGGATGTAAAATTATCTTTTCTGAATGGGGAACTTGAAGAAGAAGTCTACATTGAACAACCAGAAGGATTTTAGTTGTCAGAGAACGCAGATTATGTGTGTAAATTAAAGAAGTCCTTGTATGGTCTAAAATAGGCTCCTAGAGCATGGTACTCTAGACTAGATAAGTATCTACAATAGGTAGGGTTCAAAAAAGGAAGTGCGGATAAAAACCTCTACATCAAGGTAAGTCAAGGTAATATTTTATTAATTGAATTTTATATTGATGATATTTTTTTTGGTAGTGATGATGACAGGTTAAGCCATAAATTTGCAAAGGATATGCAGAATGAATTTGAAATGTTGTTACTTGGAGAACTATCTGTTGGATCATGTTGTCATTGATGCCAATGGTTTGATTGATTGATGTCAAGTGATTGATTGATGTCAAAGGATTGATTGATTGATGATTGATGTAATATAATATGTATTTTCCTTGATGATAATGCATAGATGAGGATGGATCGATGTGGTTTCATTGGTATATGATGCATTGTTGGAAAAATGTATAGATGACTCATTATTGTCTTATCATGATTGATAAGGTGCACAAATGGATGAAATCCAAAGTGGTCCCCTTATGGTGAAATCCCTCACGGGA
>ML814678.1:0-27374 GCA_009831015.1 Picea engelmannii
AGGACCCCCGGCGCCATTCCTCGAGACTCACTGCCGCAACCAACACTCGGCTCAGCTATGGTGGTAAGTCGCTTAATTTTCTCCGCTCTGGCTCTCTGTCTTAGAATGGACGTCGCTAGAGCTAAGGCCCGCTCCAATTGATCCTTGCGGCGCCTTTGCTCCTTTTGGGCCGCCCATGCTGCACCCCTGCGGGGGGTTCCTCGCTTCCTTGCCATGAGAAAGGAGCAGGGCAATGTCAATTGCTGATTAATCGTATCCTGTAGCAGGGCGGTCGGAGAGAGAGACACCGGAAGAGCTTGACCACTCCCAAACCACCGGGTGAGAAGCAGAATGCAGAGCTGCGCTGGAGCGTCGCTGCAGAAACTAAACGAACATGAAATTGAGCTGCTCCAGATAATCCAGAAAGATCTCGGAGCCGAGGGCGAGACCAAATAAACAATAGCTGAAGCCATCCCTCTGCCTTTAATTTTTGGCATCCCGGAGCCACTGCGCTCGTAAATGCTCGCGCAAGTGAGAAAGCTCTCCGTTCTGTCTCTGCATCTATGACTGTCCTTCATGATAAAGGCTGGCGCGTGAGGAGCGGTTGATGGCATTTATGCTGTGGGCTAGTGCAAGTCCACCTGTGGCGTCTAGGCTAGGTGTCACCCCATCCGGGGCCATGGTTGAACTATTTAACATTACATTTATTATGAAATATGAATATTTTTTTTATAATAATAAAGAAAATTTTCAATATTTAGAAATTTATTAATGACATTAATAATATTTATTTTCATTCATTTTTAAAGTTACCAAGTTCCATCATATCTCATTAAAAAAATATCAACTATTACTTAATTTATTAAATATTCTTTATAAATTTAATCAAAATATTACTTAATCAACTAAATATTTTTATATGAATTTATATGGCAAATAAAAACCTTGTAATACCTATAAATTTATAATATTTATTGATATAATACATCATAAACAACTAAAATGTAATATTGTCTTAATTTTATCATTAAGTTTATGTAGAGAAGTATTTTCTTAAAGAATGCACTTTCACCTAATTATTTGATGATAGATTCACCTAAACATTACTTTTACTTATTTAACTTTTAAAATGGGGCGTGGGGAATATGAGAGAAAACATAATATGAGGGTGAAGATGGAGAAATTTAAAAGTTACCAAGTTCCACCATATCTAATTAAAAAATACAAACTATTACTTAATCTATTATTTTTTTTTATAGATTTAATACAAAGTATTACTTAATCAACTAAATTTTTTTACATGAATTTATATGGAAAATAAGACCTATAAATTTATAATATTTATTGATATAATACATCATAAACAAATGTAATGTAAGATTCTCTTATTTTTATCATTAAGTAGATGTAGTGTAATATTTTCTTAAAGAATGCACTTTCACCTAAACATTAATTTTACTTACTTAGATTTTAAATTGGGGTGGGGGGAATATGAGAGAAAACATAATATGAGGGTGAGGGTGGTTGGAAATAAGAGAGAAAATATATATTCCCCCCACCGCCACCTTCATATATGATGTTTTCTCTCATATACCCCAGCACCCCCATCCTCATACCCATGTTTTCTCTCATATTCCCCACACCCCCACCCTCTTATATGAGGGTGAGAGGTGAGAATATCATAGATTTGTTTTCTTAATTGATGACATATTTAATAAAAACTATTAATATAATTATAAATTAGTAAATATATATTTTTTAATTAATAAATTAAGGTATTTGGAAATTTTCGATCACGTACAAATAACTTTTTTTTTAATTAATAAATTATAGGTACAAATATAGATCACAAGATGAGAAGTGGAATATAGATCACAAGATGAGAAATGGAGTAGTCCCCCTGTCTCTGATTATCATATCTCTAAGTTGAGGTTCCCACAAACTTTTTATGTTGAGAGTACCCACAATGTGTGAAAGACCTGCTTTTTTTCTAGGTGGAGTAACTTTTGTCTAGGTAGAGTAATGGTGATTGGAGGAAAATTGACGTAGAGTAATTGGTGGTTGGAGAATTTTTTTATGTTGAGAGTCTCAGTGATTTTTATGTTGAGAGTCCCCATGATGTTTGACAAAACCTTTTGATATATTTTCAAATATTGGAGAAAAATTCAAGGGGTTAAATTTTTGAGATCCCTACAAATTTTTTATGTTGAGAGTCTCCATAATGTTTAAGGGACCTTTTTGTCTTTGTAATTTTAGTATTAATGATTCATAAAATTTGTACAAATTTTTATATTTTAAAATAAATTTCCATCCTTAAATTTTTTTTAATAAACCTCCCTCAATAAAAATGACTAAATTTAATAATATTTCAATGCCACATCATTATAATATAAAACACATACTTTTTAATATAGAAAATAATCCACCAACCAAAAGACATCCAGTGCATAAGAATACATTGCATTTCATCTTTTCATCAATAATTCTTAAGCAACAAAAATACAACCAACCAACAATAAGTTAATAATTTTACTAACAAAACAAATAATTTAACTAACAAGTGTTTTAACTTGGATTCAGGGGCATCCTCATAATTTGTCTTTTCCTTGGTTTTTTTAGTGCCTTTCATTTTAGCATTATATTTTTATAAACAACAAAAACATATGTATAGATTTTCAAATGAAATATAATCCTTAATTCTCCTTCACATTATAAGATATAATTTTATTTTTCCTTTTGATTTTATTTTAATTTTATTTCTAAATAAAAATATGAGTTCAATTTTTTTTTTAATAAAATGTTATTGAAAAAACAAATATACTTTAAAATTAATAACATTATTATATATCTTTAAAATTAGTTATATCCATCTACTATAATTTATATTATTAATATAAAAATAAATGAATTGATTTGTTTTTATCATTTTTACATATCTCATTTTTATTTATTACATATCTCTTTAAAATTAGTTCATATAATATATATTTATATTATTAATATAAAAATAATTGAACTATTTTTTTTTTTATCATTTTTACATATCTCATTAATTATTTTTTATTAAATCTGTTAAAGTTAAAAAACATTATAACTTATTTCATATATATTTCATAAATTATAAGTAATAAATTTAAAATTTACAAATAGAATATGCTTATGGATACATTATATCTTTTTTTACTCAATTTTTACCAACAAAGTTAGTGATAATCACTTAAAATAATAATTAAAAAAATTAAAGAGAAAATATAATACAGATAATGAATATTTTGTATATAAATAAAATTGTAAAAATTTGTATATAATACAGATAATGAATATAATACAGATAATGAATATAATTGACATTTTAAAGCTTCTCTTAATATTTTGTATATAAATAAAATTCTAAAAATTTGCAAAGAATCTCTTACCTTTCATAAACCATTTCAAATATTTAAATTTTAAAGTAGATGATTGAAATATTTAACATTACATTTATTATGAAATATGAATATTTTTTTTATAATAATAAAGAAAATTTTCAATATTTAGAAATTTATTGACGACATTAACAATATTTTATTTCATTTTTAAAGTTACCAAGTTCCATCATATCTCATTAAAAAAATACCAACTATTACTTAATCTATTAAATATTCTTTATAAATTTAATCAAAATATTACTTAATAAACTAAATATTTTTATATGAATTTATATGGAAAATAATAACCTTGTAATACCTATACATTTATAATATTTATTGATATAATACATCATAAACAACTGAAATGCAAGATTCTCTTAATTTTATCATTAAATTGATGTAGAAAAGTATTTTCTTAAAGAATGCACTTTCACCTAATTATTTGATGATAGATTCACCTAAACATTACTTTTACTTATTTAGCTTTTAAAATGGGGTGTGGGGAATATGAGAGAAAACATAATATGAGGGTGAAGATGAGGAAATTTAAAAGTTACCCAGTTCCACCATATCTAATTAAGAAATACAAACTATTATTTCATCTATTAAATCTTTTTTATAGATTTAATACAAAGTATTACTTAATCAACTAATTTTTTTTACATGAATTTATATGGAAAATAAGAACCTTGTAGTACCTATAAATTTATAATATTTATTGATATAATACATCATAAACAAATGTAATGTAAGATTTTCTTAATTTTATCATTAAGTAGTGTAATATTTTCTTAAAGAATGCACTTTCACCTAAACATTTGATGATAGTTTCACCTAAACATTAATTTTACTTACTTAGATTTTAAATTGGGGTGGGGGGAATATGAGAGAAAACATAATATGAGGGTGAGGGTGGTTGGAAATACGAGAGAAAATATATATTCTCTCCACCGCCACCTTCATATATGATGTTTTCTCTCATATTCCCCAACACCCCCATCCTCATACCCATGTTTTCTCTCATATTCCCCACACCCCCACCCTCTTATATGAGGGTGGGGGGTGAGAATATCAAAGATTTTTTTTTTTAATTGATGACATATTTAATAAAAACTATTAATATAATTATAAATTAGTAAATATATATTTTTTAATTAATAAATTAAGGTATTTGGAAATTTTCAATCAGATACAAATACATTTTTTTTTAATTAATAAATTATAGGTACAAATATAAATCACAAGATGGGTAGTGGAATATAGATCACAAGATGAGAAGTGGGGTAGTCCTAGTGTCTCTGATTATCATATCTCTAAGTTGAGGTCCCCACAAACTTTTTATGTTGAGAGTACCCAAGACCTGTTTTTTTTCTAGGTGGAGTAACTTTTGTCTAGGTAGAGTACTGGTGGTTGGAGGAAAATTGACGTAGAGTAATTGGTGGTTGGAGGAAAATTTTATGTTGAGAGTCTCAGTGATTTTTATGTTGAGAGTCCCCATGATGTTTGACGGAACCTTTTGATATATTTTCAAATATTGGAGAAAAATTCTAGGGGTTAAATTTTTGAGATCCCTACAAATGTTTTATGTTGAAAGTCTCCATAATGTTTAAGGGACCTTTTTGTCTTTGTAATTTTAGTATTAATGATTCATAAAATTTGTAAATTTTTTTTATATTTTAAAATAAATTTCCATCCTTAAATTTTTTTCAATAAACCTCCCTCAATAAAAATGACTAAATTTAATAATATTTCAATGCCACATCATTACAATATAAAACACATACTTTTTAATATAGAAAATAATTCACCAACAAAAAGAAATTCATCTTAGCATTATATTTTTAAAAACAACAAAAACATATATATAAATTTACAAATGAAATATAATCGTTAATTCTCCTTCACATTATAAGATATAATTTTATTTTTTCTTTTGATTTTATTTTAATTTTATTTGTAAACAAAAATATAAGTTCATTTTTTTTTTAATTAAATGTTATTGAAAAAACAAATATACTTTAAAAATCATAACATTATTATATTTCTTCCCCGTATGGGGTGACAGCTGGAGTAAGCGTGACATCTGGCTTCAACTTGAGTCAAGGTTTAAATGCGGGAGGCCATCCATTTAACACCAGCCCTACGGATGCAGGATAGCCATTATCGTTCTGCGATGGGAGGACTCCTCGAGCGAGCGAGCATTAACGAAGTCGGCGAGTGCAATGGTAAATGCGGTCATGAGGATTTGCGTTCGGATTATTGGTTTTTTAGTGTTTCGCCCATGGTTCTGCTCTGGGTTTGGAGACGCTGGTGTTGCTCAGAGCTCCTTGTGCCCTAGTACACCAGTCTTCTATGGAGATTCGCTGCTGGTGCATTGGTTCTCAATTGGCTTCAGCCTGTGCGCACTTCTGGGAGAAAGCTCAGCAGCATGCCAAGGAAAAGGGTGTGCCACGACGGGGCTCGACTTGGTATGCCCGTAAGGAACAACGGCAGCGCAGGGAGCAACTCGAACGCGCTCTGGTCATGGCCACTTCGATGCTGAGACAAAAGGCTCGAGCCGAGGAGAAGGCTCTGCTCTCTACCATCGCAGAGAAGGAAATTGGCTGCAGCAATTTGGGAACCGTCAATTTGGAGGATAGTGCGGAGCAATTGTACCCGATATGCATTGTCGAGGAGGACTTAACGTTGGAGGACCTGTCGACCATGGAAGCGCCAAGCGACAGAGTGAAGGCTGGCAGTGGGGATGGACATCACACTTTCAGGATGGATGCCGAATTGCCTGGTTGTATCGTTGAGGAAGAGGCTCCTTGGCAGAGCATGGAGACATCGTTTGATGTTGGAGATGCGCAGGGTGATGAGAAGCAAATGGAGGAAAGGAGCGGTGGGCAGGATGACGAGAAGCACAACGCGCCCATCGATGGTGGTGACATCCATGGTTTTCTATCCCGCGAGGAGCACCTGTCCTTGTTGTTTGAGCTCCGAGGCCACACGGCTGACCTGGAGCACCGTGCACACATCATGGGACAACGCCTAGACGTGCTGTTCGATGCCCATTTTGGCGTTCCAACACGGCGCAAGTGTCCACTCTGTGCGCAGTCTTTCGCCATCCCGGCTGGCTCCACGTGGAATACCAACGAAGACGACAGGTCACCAATCAGTTAGGATTTTCATGTTTTATGGTTTTAGCTTTATGTTACTGTTTTATATTCCACTAGACTTTGGGCACCTGTCCTGGTTTCCTTCGAGCAGGACAGGTGCCAATAGATTATAGCTGTTTTTGCCATGTTTCTATGCTGGTTTCCGGTTTCCGACAACATTTTGGACGTTCTAGACTCTTGACCATGTACACTCTGTCACAGATTTTTGATAATATATAATAGCAGGATCCTCCCCTTTTTATTTAAAAAAAAAAAAACATTATTATATTTCTTTAAAATTAGTTATATCCATATAGTATAATTTATATTATTAATATAAAAATAAATGAATTGATTTTTTTTTTTTTTATCATTTTTACATATCTCATTTTTTTTTATTACATATCTTTTTAAAATTAGTAAATTAGTGCATATAATATATATTTATATTATTAATATAAAAATAATTGAACTATTTTTTTTTTTATCATTTTTACATATCTCATTAATTATTTTTTTATTAAATTTGTTAAAATTAAAAAACATTATAACTTATTTCATAAATTATAAGTAATAAATTTAAAATTTGCAAATAGAATATGCTTATGGATACATTATATCAGATATTTTAATGATTTTAAAATATCTTCTTTTACTCAATTTTTACCAACAAAGTTAGTGATAATCATTTAAAATAATAATTAAAAAAATTAAAGAGAAAATATAATATAAATAATGAAATGAGGATATTTAAAAACTTCTCTTAATATTTATATGGAAAATAAGAACCTTGTAATACCTATAAATTTATAATATTTATTGATATAATACATCATAAACAACTGAAATGTAAGATTCTCTTAATTTTATCATTAAGTTGATGTAAAGAAGTATTTTCTTAAAGAATGCACTTTCACCTAATTATTTGATAATAGATTCACCTAAACATTACTTTTACTTATTTATCTTTTAAATTGGGGTGTGGGGAATATGAGAGAAAATATAATATGAGGGTGAAGATGGGGAAATTTAAAAGTTACCAAGTTCCACCATATCTAATTAAAAAATACAAACTATTACTTAATCTATTAAATCTTTTTTATAGATTTAATACAAAGTATTACTTAATCAACTAAATTTTTTTACATGAATTTATATGGAAAATAAGAACCTTGTAGTACCTATAAATTTATAATATTTATTGATATAATACATCATAAACAAATGTAATGTAAGATTCTCTTAATTTTATCATTAAGTAGATGTAGTGTAATATTTTCTTAAAGAATGCACTTTCACCTAAACATTAATTTTACTTACTTAGCTTTTAAATTGGGGTGTGGGGAATATGAGAGAAAACATAATATGATGGCGAGGGTGGTTGGAAATACTAGAGAAAATATATATTCCTCCCCACCGTCACCTTCATATATGATGTTTTCTCTCATATTCCCCAGCACCCCCATCCTCATACCCATGTTTTCTCTCATATTCCCCACACCCCCACCCTCTTATATGAGGGTGGGAGGTGAAAATATCAGATATTTATTTTTTAATTGATGACAGATTTAATAAAAACTATTAATATAATTATAAATTAGTAAATATTATATATATATATATATATATATATATATATATATATATATATATATATATATATATATATATATATATATATATATATTTTAATTAGTAAATTAAGGTATTTGGAAATTTTCGAGGAAAAGTTGGAGAGAGTTGTGATGGGGATAGGAGGGTGGTGGTCATTCAAATGAGCTTGTAGATATCTAATTATTTTCCAATGTAAGGGGGGGAGATTGTACCTTGGTGTTTCCATACTATGTATGGATTTGGTTGCTAGCTAGGCTACTATTTTGAGAAGGAGATGGCTTTGCTTCTAAAATTGCAAGTATAAGGCTATATTTTAGTGTAGAAGTTTTTTTTTTTTTTTCTCTACAAGTACATGTATAGATTATGGAGGCAAGGGTGCTTCAAATTTTGCAGGCACTACTAATCTAGTGGTTGTGGATATGGAGAAATCAACACTAGTGGTTTGCTTACTTAATAGTCAAGGTTTTTAGTTTACTAGAAACTCTTGGGTTAAGGGTTCTAAAGTGAAGATTTTTTTTAAAGATATGATCTTGAGTGTTATGGTGTGTAGGGATAATGTTTATCGGTAGCATGATAAATCTAGTGAGAGTGCTCTGCCGAAGTGTATTATCTTGAACAACTCTACCATTGATGGTTTGATGAAAGTGGTGGTGCACTCTTTGAATGCTAATTTCTATGCGATCTTAACTCCTTGACTTGAAGGATTAAGAAGAGTGGACTTATTTTCCATCTAAGAGGAAAGTGGTCACTGGAGAGGATGAGATGGTGGTGATTCTCAATCAAGGTTTGAAGGATGAGCAACTAATTGCTAAGCTGGGAGAGCCCTCCCCTGAATTGGGTATTTTCTCATCATTTGGTACCCGTTTTCTAGATAATAAGGGTAAAAGGAAGCTAAAATTTCCTCCAAGGAAAATTCCATGGAATCTAGAGTGGCTTTGTAGAGAAATGAAGTTGATGTACCACAAGTGATGCCCATAGAAGAGGTGTTACACCCTAGTTTTTGAGTGAGGGTAATACATACATATTCTTTAATTCTTCCTCATTGGGGTCGTTCCTTATGTTTTTCTAACATCTCTACAATTTCACCTTGGTTACTTTAACACCCTGTATTTCTTCCATCATGTATTTTTCATCCACTTTAGTTATATCCTCATTAGTAGTAGTTCCTTATATGATTCATATCTCACACACCTTTGAAGTTGTTATAGGCTCTATCCCTAAAATTTGAACCTCTTCAACCACTTCGATAGTTGTACCAGACACTTTTAATTCTAGTAATCACATCTTTAAATCAAAAGAAGAAATTATCAAAGCTTTGGATATTCCTAATTATCCATGTGACGATATGCACCATCATGCTTATTTCCCCCTCAAGATGTTGTCACCTCCAAAAAAAAAATAAAAAAAAATATTCTCATCAAATTCTCCATCAAATTTAAATATGTCATACCTCAAAGATATGTCAATTGGTTAAAAACCCAAATCCATGTTTGAATGCCTTTACGGAAGGAAATATGGCCAATATTTATCCCATTATCAAAGTGGATATTTTTATTAATCCCAATGGCAGTGAACACATCCTTTTTCATGACTCTTGTTCTCCCAAAGAGGCTTCAAAATGCCTTTACGGAAGGAAATATGGTCAATATTTATCCCATTATCAAAGTGGATATTTTTATTAATTCCAATGGCATTGAACACATCCTTTTTCATGATTCTTGTTCTCCCAAAGAGGCTTGGTTTATAAAGATATTTTTCAAGAGTTTCATGATTTCTTTGCCTAGTTAAACTTTGAAATGTTGAGACCTAATAGGGAAGATCCATTTAGTAGAAGGATCCAATTTTATCACCTTGTTAAGCCCAAACAAATTTCATGACAATTTACATATGAAATCCAGCCTTGTCTTCGAATTTTTCAAATACTCAAGAGTTTTCAAACTTAGCAAAAGTTCTTATATTTTTGAACCCTTTGTGAATGTTTGAAGGCTTTGTCATTCCCTTTCTTGTTAAAACTTTACTTCCTCTTGATTCTCAAATTGAGTTTGATTTTAAAATCAAAACCTCTTTAAACTTGTTCGACTTTCTTCCTCTTGATTCCCAAATTAGGCATGATTTCAAAATGGGGCCCTCTTTAAAATTGTTCCAACTTTGTTCTCCCCTAATTACCAAATCAATATGATCTGTAAACGAGGAGGCTTATAGCCAATTGTTTCACCAACATGAATTCTTTGCAAAACTAAAGTTCTTATCTCTATGTTATCCTTGTACAAGTTACCATATCCGTAGAGATGCCACTAAGCCTTCATCCTCCACCCTATACAACGACCTTTCTTCTTCTAACTTTCTAACTGCTAAGCATAGATGTAATTTGTATGCAACAACAGACAATGTGATAATAAAATATACCTCACTGTCCAAAATGAAAATCAGGCCTGAGTCTTGGCTTCTGTGTTCGTTACTGATTGGAGTGTAACTTCTCTGGGCTCATCAATACTTGGCAAGCATATAATTCTACTCATGATCCATTTACCAGTCCCATGTTCTTTAATGAATTTCTTTCTCAAATGCACTCAGTCGTTAGGCACTTAATTTACCATACTGATGGGAACCCACTTCCAATATTCCTTCACTCGAACCATTCCATTTCTCTAGAGATGGATGGCAAAGAGTTGAAGTCGACTCAGCTCCACGTGAATGGTGTCGACCAAGTAGGTGACTAGTCGACCAGATAGTATACCGACCAAGAAAATGGAGAGTAGTCGACCAATGATATGGAAAGTTGACCTGCTTAAGAATTAATTCGACCAATACAAGAATCGATGGGAGAGAGTCAAGTCGACCCAACATTTAATTCGACCAGGGAATACGGTAAGTGGATCAGAAGTGAATTCTACCATATATGAAGTCGTCCCGACAATGTACTAATTCTAAGTCGACCAAAGACAATTCGACCAGATGCGAAATTGAATGCTCATGTAGTGAATAAATCGACCGGAGTTGATTATTTGACCAACCTTAATTTCTTGTCGACCCAAGATGAAGTCAATGGAAAATGAGTTTGTTGATCGTGAGATGGGTGTATTCAACTGAATTGAATAAAACTCTTAGAGGAAATATAACGTTGTTTGGGCGGATGGGAACACGACCCAAGCAAGATGATAACGTCCACGCGATGAAAATTCCACTCATTAAATCGTTTCTATGTACAACTCATTTATGAGGTGTGTGGCATTAGAGGATATCTCCCAACAATTAAAAGAATTGATTATAGATTGTTAATTCGTCCTGGACAAACCTAAATCGACTTGGAAAAAAAAATTAATTGTGGGGATGAAATTGCAGTTCGGGAGAGTGAGGAATTTCACCCAGCAAGGTTTATAACGCCCCACATCCTTTAAAAACGCCCATCAAGGTAATAAAACACCCACCATCATTTAAAAATGCCCAGTTAGAAATCACTGTAAATTCACCAAACAACCTATAAAAATTCCAAGGTAATTAATGGTTGGTGTAGGAAATGAGAAAACATTTTAAAAATTGGAAAAATTCCTAGGGAGACAGAAATAACACCCAACGACCTGTGAGAGGTGAGAGAAATCCTTGAAATGGAAGCTTTACTAAATAGTTCCAACAACTATTTAATTAAGTTCCTTGATCTTGAGATCCCACGCAAATGGACTACATGGATGATTTGTATATTGGGAGGTTCTGTCAGTCTCTCTGCTAAATTCTGTACTGTCTGAGTTAAAATCATTTATACGTGACCACGTGACATTTTTCACCTTTGTGGTCCAATCCTTCTGCAATTTACATATAGCGGTTTTATGCGCAACCAACTTTACATATAGCGGTTTTATGTGCGACCAGCTTTAAAAAGAAAGTTGTTCTCGACGTCCACGGCATTGGGTGACATTGTAAATTAATGAAGGGAACTTACCAATTGCACAAGCCTCCAATTCGGTCTTCGTAATCGACAGGACTGGCGAGTCGTGAGAATTTGGAGCTATTTATGGCTGATCAGAGTGTGCTGGATGGGGCATTTCGCTTATCATTCGCAATACATGTTTTCTGTGGTTCGCTTGGTTATATATATATATATATATATATATATATAAAATACTCTACATATCTGTACAGACACTGTCGTTCAAAACCCAGTACCCTCACAAAATCAGACTCAGTTTTTAACGATGCGGGATATATTGAAGTCAAACATGTCGGTCTGAATAAAACCCTAAATGCCAGGCCTAAAAATTGTAAGAGTTTTAATTAGAAACCCTATATTATCATGATTATAAATCCTAAAAAGTTTTCGCAGATCCTAAAGAACTTAACTACGAAATCTTTTACCACATAAATTTGAAAACAGTAGTAGCGACCTATTTTATTAACTACGAAATTTTTCAACACATAAATTTGATTGAAAACAGTAAAATAATAATGATGTATTTTATTAGAGTAATGTGTACTAATTAGCATAAATTCATTTTAATTCTACTAAGCAGTCAAAAAATCAATTCTCTAAAATTGTAAATCTACATCGACCTATTTTTAAGTAAGAAATCTTTCACCACATAAATTTGAAAACAGTAGTAGTGACCTATTTTACTAGCACAGCCGACTCGTGGTTGGAGAACGCCTAAAGGTATCGGCCACTAAAACCGTGTTAACGCCCAGCTTCCACTGGGTTCAGCTACCACTGCCGTAGCTACTATTGTGTCCAGCTACAAATGCAAAGTTTTATACATATTAATTTTTCTTAACCAGTTAATCTGTCAATCAATGGTTTAGAGAAGTAATTTTTTAATGATATTAAATAAATGTGAAAAAGTAAACAAGGTAACGAAAATATTCAGAAATGCAAGGAAGTTATGAGTATTAAATTTCATCCATTGATTAGAGAGTAAGACTAAGAATATGCCAGCATCTTCAATTGTTAGCCATAAAATTAAAATTTTAGATTAAAAGGTGATTAATTATGCCCATTGTCAATAAATGTACCTTTAGACATAATTAACTACCAAATTTTTCACCACATAAATTTGAAAACAATAAAATAATAGTGATCTATTTTATTAAAGTAATGTGTACTAATTAACATAAATTCATCTTAATTCTACTAAGCATCCAAAAAAATCAAATCTCTAAAATTGCAAATCTACATCGACCTCATACTAATACTGTAAAATATACATCTCACAGCAACACTAATACATGATGAATAAGAGAGTAGAATGAGCACCATATATCTACTTCAAAGCAGTCTAATACTAATACTGTAAAATATACATCTCACAGCAACACTAATACATGATGAATAAGAGAGTAGAATGAGCACCATATATCTACTTCAAAGCAGTCTAAGTAACTGTATGTTATGAAATCTATAGATCTATTAATTAAGAAACGATTAAAACATCGAAATATAAACATATCTATACTTCAAAGCAAATGTTCCAATTTATTATACTAAAGTGCAAGGTTTTCCATCGGTTACAACTATCACTGTGGATAATGACGACCACTTTGTCGTTAAGGCCAAACAAAGTGCAATTTTTTTGCAGAGAAATGATTAGTAGGTTTGGGAAACAATAAATATATCAAACGTATCAGGTGACTACTTTCTTATAAGAGAAGAGACCGTGCAGGTGACCAGTCTAGAAGGCGAGTTGCAGTGGAGAAGCGCTGCAGCCTTTTCTGCAAATGCCTGAAAAAACTGATCTGTGCATTCCTTCCCAATGTGTGCTTCAATTAAACTGCCCACAAAGCTCTTAACCAAATTCGACTTCATCAATCCAAACATCTTTGGGTCCCTAATATACTCCTCAAATTCCTCCTCGGTCATGCTCGGCACCCGCTCGAAGACTTGCATGCTCTCGATCTCAAAAACGCCGCAGTTCTCCACTGCCCGTCTCAGCTCCTCCGCAGTCGGAAAATACCATGGAAGATTGAAAGAGTCTCTCAGATCCGAACTGATAATCCCCTGCACATCATATCACAATACCCACAAATTGCATTATATATAGATCACTTTGTTCTATTAAGTACGAAATGATTGGATAAGAATTTATGGGTTATTGTCTGCCATGCCTGTGTGACAAGCTCATCCCATGCATCTTCAAAGTCCTGTCCACAGAATTCGCCTCCCACTGATACTTGTTCTGTAGGTAGCCAACCATCCGGCCTCCCCATCATACACAAGAATATAACGCCTCCCGGTGCCATCTCCTGCGCTCTGCAGTTGATGAAAGCGTTGAGGTCCCTCTCAGATTGCTTTGAATACGCTTCGGCAATATCCTGGCTGCCTCTGTTTATCCACACCCTTCCCTTGTTATATAAGGGCGAAGTCTTCTGCACAACAGCTTGAGGCACCTGCAATAATAATATCATCAAAAGGTTCATATATAGTTTGGCCGCAATCTCTGAGCTATGATAATCAAGTCAGATTAATTTTTTCAGATAATAATCACCCAGAGCTTACCTCAGAAAGCCAATGAAGTGCCATGACAGAGAAGCAGATATGAATGGTTGATGTCGGAAACAAAACGTTGTAAAAGGATCCAGGCACCCCAGCAACAAAATAAGGAGAAGCAGGCCGGTCCAGCAGATTGAAGAGCCCATTAAAGTCATTGGATGGCAGATCAGAAAAATAAGCCTGGAACTCTGCCACTGAGCCCCCGCCATTAGAATGCCCATCTCTCCACAGATTTCTAAGTGTCTTCACGACAAAATCGACGTCTGAAACTGTGTTTATACCGGTTGCACAACCCAGATCTGCAATTCTGAGAGGGCCCTCTTGGGGAAATCTGAGCTTCTCAATGGCAGCTTGAAAGAGGGACTGTAATGCATGGAAAACATGCCTCTGTCTCTCGGAGTTCTCGGCATAGCTGGCAACGCTATTGCCCGAGTACATGTGAAGAACTCCGTGGAGATTTATGCCGCTGTCTTTCCCATAATCTAGACTGCTGTTATCCTTTCTCATGACGTTCCTTGAAATAGGGTTATTCTCCATGCCGTCGTTCTCCATTTTACAGGAGATAAGCTTTCAAAGAAGGCATAGAAGTAGATAAGCGAAAGGAAGAGCTTGTCGATAGCCAAGCTGGGACAGACGGTATGATTTACAGGTACAAATATAGATCACAAGATGGGAAGTGGAATATAGACTAGCACAGCCACATAATTGTGGCTGTGGCTGATAAACGCCGAAAGACATATTTAACTTATTAAACTTAATTTTAACATAAATTTTAATTAAAATTTTAAAATAAAATCTAATATATCCTGTCAATATTTTCTTTGCTTTTGGAAATATTATTCTTGCACATTGCTCCATTAACATTTACTGGCTGCATTCAATGTTAATGGATGCATCCGTTACCACGCTCCATGGACACGCACAGAATGGATGCATCCGTTACCACGCTCCATGGACACGCACTGAATGAAATCGGACACGCACAGAATGAAATCGGGGTAGAGAATGAAACATGCACGGAATGAAATCCGTTGGTAGAAAATGAAACGCATGGACAGTTAAGAAATCTGGAAATTCGTGATAGTATGGAAAAGTAGTGTTGGCTAATAATTTAAATCTGATAATCTTAAAGGTTAATCATTTAAAGTGGCAATCATATGTTGATACAGTAATTTCTTAATATGATTAGGTAAATGTGAAAAAGTAAATAGGTTAACTGATGCCTTCAAAAATACAAGGAAGTTATGAAGAGTAAATCACATTCATTGATTTGGGAGGACGATTAAGAATATGCCAGCATCTTCAATTGTTAGCCATCAGATTAAAATTTAAGATTAAAAGGTGATTAATTGTGCCCATTGTCAATAGGTATACGCCTTCGCGTAATCACAAGATGGGAAGTGGAGTAGTCCACGTGTCTCGCGTAATCACAAGATGGGAAGTGGAGTAGTCCACGTGTCTCTGATTATCATATCTCTAAGTTGAAGTTGAGGTCCCCACAAACTTTTTATGTTGAGAGTCCCCACAATGTCTGAAAGACCCTTTTTTCTACGTGGAGCAACTTCTTTTTTTTATACAGTAACTTCTTCATTTTTTTTTTTCTTTTTTCTTTTTGTGTGTCTAGGTGGAGAAAGTGGTTGAAATGTCAGAAAATTTTTAGGTGGAGTAAGTGGTTGAAATGTCAGAAAATTTTAGGGGTTAATTTTTTTTTTTTTATGTTTTTTTTTTTTTTAAGTTTTTCATGTTTTAATAATAAAAATTTTAAGTTGAAATTTCCTATAATGTTTTAGGGATTTTTTGATATGTTTTTAAATATTATAAGAAAATTTTAAGAGTTAAATTTTTGAGATCTCTACAAACTTTTTATGTTGAAAGTCGAGTTTTTGTTTTTACAGTTTTTATATTAATGATTATTAAAATTTATCCAAATTTCTATACTTAAAAATAAACCTTCCTCAACAAAAATACTAAATTTAACAATATTTCAATGCCACATCATTACACATGCCATGTGCCATGTTATAAGTCACAAGTTCGACTAACCCAAGGCTTATGCAAAGAGAAATATAGAAAATACTCCACCAATCCAAAAAAGGTTAGGTACATAATAGCACATTGCATTTCTTTTCATTAATAATTCTTAAGCAACACAAATACAACCAACCAAAAATAAGTTAATAATTTTACTAACAAAGCTAATAATTTAACTAACAAGTGTTTTAACGTGGACAAAGGTAGGTTGAGGAGCATCCTCAGATATTTTTTTTGAGTGCCTTTCATCTTAGCATTATATTTTTATAAACAACAAAACATATGTATAGATTTGCAAAATGAAATATAATTTCTAATTTTCATTTATATTATAAGATATAATTTTATTTTTTTATTTTAATTTTATTTCTAAATAAAAATATGATTATAAGATATAAATTTATTTTTTTATTTTAATTTTATATTATAAAATATAATTTTATTTTTTATTTTAATTTTATTTGTAAATAAAAATATGAATACACATTTTATAAAATGTTATTGAAAAAATAAATATACTTTAAAAATAATAATATTATTATATATCTCTTTAAATTAGTTCTATCCAAATATTATATATATATATATTTTTAAAATAAAAAAGGGGTAGTACCTTCTATATTAGATTAGCACAAAACTTATACAAAAATACAGTGTCAAGGTTAAAACCACCAAAAATGCTGCCGGTATCCGGAAACCAGCATAAGTGGGGGGCTAATAGCAGTTATGCGATAATACATATAGTGGAGAAGCACATGTCTTGCCCGGAGGAAACCAGGGCAGGTGCTAATGGTCCAAGAGTACATAGAACAGATAACAATAAACTAAAAACCAGGAAAATATAAAAACCTAGACACCCGGTGAGTTGTCGCCTTCGCCCGTCTGCCAAGTGGACCCCGCCGGAATAGCAAATTCCTGCGTGCACATGGGACACTTTTGCTGATTTGGAGCACCGAAAAACGCGCCGAGGAGAAGGTCCATGCGCTGGCTCATGAGGAGGGTTCTATGTTCCATGTTCGCCAGGTGGCTTCGGAGCTCGAAGACCAAGTCCAGGTGCTCGTCGCTGAGAAGAGAACCATGCAATCTGCCACCCAAGCCGCTACGGGGAGCAGTCCCCGAATCCATAGCCTCACCGATGCCAGCCGCTAACTCCCTCTGCTCCGTGCTAACCTTAGTATCCACAGTCTTCTCAGCACCAAAATCAGGCAAGTAGCCCGGCTAGGGAGTTTCTTCGATAATACAACCGGGGAAATCGTCTTCTCTGGCTAAAGCTCAATTGGAACCCTCCATGGCGCGGGGCTCCTTAATGCACAACAGGTCACCCATGGACGGGTCCTCCTCCATAATGTAGGTGGGAAACACATCCCCGGACTCAGCCTCCCTCACGTCGCTTGTTTTAGAAGTCAATACTTCCCTGCTACAACCAGCTCCCTGCTCTGCAATAGTGTCGAGCAACATCCGCTGCTCAGCACGAGCCTTTTTGCGAAGAATGGAGGACGCCAAAGCTAGAGCGCACTCCAATTGCTTCTTCTGCCGCCTCTGCGCCTTATGGGCATCCCAGGCCGAACCCCGGCGAGGCTTGCCACACTTTCTAACCATTGAAACCGGGTGGTGAATGCAAGTGCCAAGAAAATGCAGCGCAAGACTGTAAGTCCCGGACGAGAGCGGTAGCCAGTGCGAAGCGCGAGCAAGCCGTCTCAGTCGAGTCTTACACGAAAACAAAAAGCCCTGGAAAGCCTCATCAGAGTGCAGAGAAAAGATGGTGAACGTCCAAGCGAAGAGCGTAGCAATCCCGCTCTGCCCGGGCTCAAAATAAAACCCATAACTAGACACCAACATCATCCGTCCTTCCATATCCTTTTCCAATATGAACTCGTGAGGGGTGTAAATGGTCGCGCGAGGGAGCCTTGCATTCGTATGGTCTATGCTATGGCCATCCACCATCATTAATGCTGAAGTGTGGGTGGCGGCCATCAGCAGTTAAGCCCGAACTTAATGCATGTCCCGGTGTCACCGCCTTGGTGCCTCGTGTCACCCCATCTGGGGTTCCAAATACTATATATTATTAATATAAGAATAATTGAATTGATTTTTTTTTATCATTTTTACATATTTTATTAATTTTTTTATTAAATTTGTTAAAGTTAAAAAAACATTATAACATATTTTATAAATTATATAAAATAGATTTAAAATTTGCAAACGGAATATGTTTATGATACATTATATTATATTTTAGATACTTTAATGATTTTAAAATATCTTTTTTTACTCACAATTTTTACCAACTAAGTTAGTAGTAATCATTTAAAATAATAAGAGGAAACCCTAATCCCTCAGCCGCACGCAGCCGACTCCAACAGCCACGATTCTGGTGAAGCACTCGCCCTGCAGCACAACCCCCATCGGGCTTCACTGACGCTCACAATGGGAACGGAGGGGGGGGGGCAGCCCCCCTCATACCGTAACATTGCCGCGAATGACCGATCCGACACTAGAGCAATGCGCCCAGCCTTTGAACCGCCGCAACAAATTCGAGAGTAGCTGTTGGCCAGAGAAACCGGCCTCCGGAAGGATATGGACATAGGCGCTGAGGCAGGAACATCCCACACCAAACCACACAAAGGATGGGAACCAGGTAAATGTATACCCCAACTCGATAAGGCACCAAGATATCTTATTAGCTCCACCAGGGTAGGAGAACATACTGAGTTTATGAAGGAACATGCACTCATAGGAAAGTTCTTAGGATTATGGCCCACAGAAAGGGATCTCCACAAATGGATTAAGCACTGGTGGAACCCTAAGGGGGACTACGAGGTGCAGCTGAGCTCTAAGGGTTTCTTTACAATCATCCTTTATAACCTAGAGGACAAGGAGAGGATCTTCGAAAATGGTCCTTATTTCTTTAACTCAGCTGGGCTCTTCCTGCGTTTCTGGACTGAAAGATTCAGCCCTGATAAAGAAGAATTCACCATGGCCCCAGTATGGATCCGCCTGTACTCTTTACCCCAAGAGTTCTGGCTGGAATAAATTCTGATGGGTATAGGGAACACCCTAGGGCAGTATGTGAAAGCCTCGGAAGCCACCAAACACCGGAAATATACCTCCTATGCCAGAATCTACGTCTACATGAACATCTCTAAGGCGCTCCCTGGATCAGTTACCCTGGAATACCAAGACGAGGACTGGCAACAAACCCTGGACTACAAACACATCCCTTTTCGCTGCAGAAGATGTCACGAGCACGACCACCTCTTCAGAGATTGCCCTCTCATTAAAACCCCTGCCAAAACTAGCAAGCCAGCACAAAAAGATGGGTTCACTGCCGTCCCTTCAAAGAAGCGGAATCCACCAAGAAGGCAAATCCAAGAACAGAAGCACACTGTAGAAATGAGAAACCCCTATGAAATCCTAAAGCACCTACCAGAGGAAGCAGAAGTTCAAGATCCGCTCAAAAATCAGAAGCCATCACAGAATAACCCCTCGAATCCGGCCCCTCCGCCCCAAAGCCAGGAAACACCAGTGGAGGACAGAGGTGACGAAGAAGGGGATACCCCTATGCAACTGGACGAAAGGGATCTTGCTGGCATAGATCTGGAACAGCTAGAAGAAGCTCTGAATCAGAAAAACCTACAAACTCTTCCGGAAGAGCAGCTGCGCAAGGTACACAAAGTACTCCTTAACTCCTCAACGGGCTCCTCTGCACGACTAGGAATCGCCTCGGACTCGCAACTCGGATCAAAGAAGATCCCCCGAGAGAATAAAAGAAGGGGGCAGAAAACGGCACAACAACTGATCAAGGAAGCCGGAAATCTCATGCTAAACTCTGGACAAATTCAAAAGATCTCGGAGGTATACCTCCAAACCCCATCATCAACCCAATGATGAAAATCCTCACATGGAACATCAGAGGACTAAATGGTAGGTCCAAACAAATGACCCTTCGAGAATGCATAAAAGTCGAGAATCCAGATATGCTCCTATTGCAAGAAACCAAATGTGCAGGAGCAGAGGCATAAATCATTTTTCAGCGTATCTGGAGAGATTGCAACTTCATATCCACAGATGCTGCAGGCGCCTCAGGAGGACTCGCCATCCTCTGGAACCCTGCCAACACACGAGTCTACAACCCCTTCTCAACAGTAGGCACGCTCACGGCAAGCTTCCAGTCCATTGGTTCGAACCAGGAGGGGCATATTACGAATGTTTATGGCCCCCAAAGTCAGCCAGAAAAGACAAACTCATGCAAAGGATAGAGCTCATCCAAACTCTGGTGTCCACTCGCAACTGGATCCTTGGAGGAGACTTCAATATGATCCTCACGCTAGAGGAAAAAACGGGAGGCACCAAGAAGCTGGAGCAAGACAGTAGTAAGTTCAAAATCCTCATTGATCATCTCAAATTAGTAGATATAGAAAGCAGCAATGGTATCTTCACCTGGTCAAATCGTAGATCGGGAGCCCAGAACATAGCCTGCCGGCTGGACCACTTCCTGGTCTCGGAGGAACTAATGGAATCGGGCGCGCAGTTGGAAAGTCTTATCATACCCAGAGCTGGATCAGATCACTGGCCACTGATCCTTAACATGGACATGCAAGACACGCCACAATTCAAACCGTTCCGCTTCGAGAAATTCTGGCTCCTGCATCCGGACTTCCAGCACATAGCCCAAGAATGGTGGTCAAAGGCAGCAATAAATCATGGTTCCAGCATGTATAGATTTCAGCAACGACTCAAAAACTTCAAGGTACTGCTGAAGCAATGGAACGAGAATTGCTTCGGAAACATCTTCCAAAGCATTCAAAACATAGAAAAATAGCTAGAGGAAATCCAAAAAATCTTCATCTCAGGTACCAGGACTGCCGATCTTATGATGGAAGAAGAAAAGCTACGTGAACAATTGGAGGAAAGGAAAAAATAGGAAGAAATTTTATGGAAGCAAAAATCACGCGTGCATTGGTTGAAAGAAGGGGAGAGGAATACCAAATTCTTCCACAGGACAGTGATGCATCGCCGACATGTCAACAGAATCACGCACCTGGAAGAAGACCAAGGCAACATAGTCAAGGAACATGCCAAGATAGAGGCCGAGCTTACCCGCTTCTATCGTGACCTTCTCACAGAACCGCAGGGGGACAGAACCGGAGCCATCCAAAGAATCACCAAACACATTCCGACCCTAGTAACACCGGAGCAAAATACTACCCTCACAAGGCCTATCACTCAGGAGGAAGTGGACCAAGCTGTAAGAGATATGCCCCTAGGCAAAGCCCTAGGCCCCGATGGGTTTACCACGGACTTTTTCCATCACTGCTAGGATCTGGTCAAAAAAGACGTCTGGGAAGTAGTAGAGGAATCCAGAGTTTCAGGTGTGGTTCTTCCAGCTCTAAATGCTACCTTCCTCGCCCTCATTCCCAAGGAAGAGTGAGTTACCACTCCGAAGCACTTCAGGCCTATCGCTCTCTGCAATGTGATTTACAAAATCATCACAAAGGTCNCACTGCTAGGATCTGGTCAAAAAAGACGTCTGGGAAGTAGTAGAGGAATCCAGAGTTTCAGGTGTGGTTCTTCCAGCTCTAAATGCTACCTTCCTTGCCCTCATTCCCAAGGAAGAGTGAGTTACCACTCCGAAGCACTTCAGGCCTATCGCTCTCTGCAATGTGATTTACAAAATCATCACAAAGGTCATTGCTAATCGGCTGAAACCAATACTGCCTCATGTCATCTCAAAGGAGCAGTCGGGGTATGTGGAAGGATGGCAAATCACGGACAACATCATATTGGCGCATGAGGTCATCCACTCGCTCAAAACCTCCAAAACCCCAGGTATGTTAATTAAATTGGACCTCTCTAAAGCTTTTGATAGAGCCAGTTGGCAATATCTCAGAGCAGTCCTCACCTCCTTTGGCTTTGATCAAAACTGGATCAGTTGGATCCTCAACCTCATTTCCTCCACCTTCTTCTCCATTCTAGTCAATGGCGTGCCTTCTGGGCCCTTTTCACCTTCTCGGGGAATCCGTCAAGGCGACCCCCTTTCACCCTTCCTTTTCGTGCTCATGGCTGAAGGCCTAGGTAGGTCCATCTCGGCATCCATCGCAGATAAATCCCTCAAAGGTCTACCTCTTCACAATTTTCATCCTGCCCTCTCTCACAGTCAGTTCATTGATGACACGCTCCTTCTCAACTCCCCCTCGGCAAAGGAAGCCCTCGCTCTCAACACCATCCTCTCCAACTTTACGGAAGCCTCAGGCATGTCTTTGAATCTGGACAAATCCAAGCTTTACTTCTTCAACACCCCCGTTCCGATTCAGGTGCATATCTCCAGACTCCTCGACATACCAAGGAGCTCCCTTCTGTCCAACTACCTAGGCGTCCACCTCACAAGTGCTTCCGCCAGATCTATCTCCTGGGAAGGCCTCATCCTTTCCATCTCCAACCGACTCAGCAACTGGACCTTCAGACCCCTCAACTTAGCCTCCCGGCTAGTTCTCCTCAAGTCGGTCCTGCAAGCCCTCCCCACTTATCTTTTCACAGTTTTAGCCGCTCCCCAACATGTAATAAAGACTATCAAAGCCTTGCAGCGCAATTTCCTCTGGCATGGCCACCAACAACATAAAAAGTGGGCCTTGGTAAGCTAGGACAAAATTTGCAAGCCAAAAAGTCAAGGTGGTTTAGGCCTTCGAGATCCGGGGAAACTTAACCAAGTTATGGGCGCTAAAATTTGGTGGCGCTGGCTTAAGGAACCTGCTACAGCTTGGGCGCGCATGTGGAGGCTTAAATATGCTCCACTAACACCTGAAAATCAGTTGATCAGGCACAATGCCAGATTCCAAGGCTCCAATATCTGGAACATCGCTTGGCACAACCGCACCTTAATTCAAAACCACGCCTTTTGGGAGATCAGGGATGGGGAGAGCGCCCTGCTCTGGCAAGATTCTTGGCAGCAATTCAAACCGCTAAATGATTCAGAAGACTTAGCTGCACTTCGAGATGCCATCCACCCACAAACCTCCCTCAAAGTCAAGGACCTCTGGCAACCTCAAGAGCAGCACTCGCACTGGCGCCAATGGAAAATCTCGCACCAAGATCTTGGTGTCCCTGAAAACTTCAATTTAGAAAGCTGGCAAAATCAAGCCAAAAGGCGCAAGATTCCATTCAAGGAAGGGGCAGACACCTTGAGATGGGGGTACTCCACCGCTGGCACCTTCACGATCAAGGAAGCCTACAACATCCACAGTCATCCCCAACCCGAACACAAAGACGCCATCTGGAACAAGGTATGGAATTCAGCACTATGGCCCAAAGTTTCCACTTTCCTATGGCTAATAGTTCACAACAGGGCTCTCACATGGGACAATCTCCGGAAAAGAGGATTCATCGGACCCTCCATATGTGTGCTCTGCCGTCAGCAGGAGGAAACCAAGGAACATCTCTTCAATGGATGCAGCTACAGCCAAAGCGTCTGGGATCAAAGTGCGCAAACTATGCGTAAGTCAGGACAACACCGATGTAGCATTAATGAAACAATTGAGCACTGGGATAGCAGCTCATACAAAAGCACACTCCTAAATCACATCTGGCAGCTCCTACCTGGCTTCATACTCTGGCAACTTTGGAAGGAAAGAAACAAAAGAATTTTTCACTCGCAAGCCTCCCCACTCGAAGCCACATGGGAGACCATCAGGGAGCGGATCAAGGAAACAATCCGATGCCGCCCTTGGAGTCCGGAAGACCTCAATTGTCCAGCTGAGGAGCAGTGTATAATGCAACACTGGAAACCCCTCCCATCCACGCATCAAGCTCGACGGATCAACAACCCCCCCCAATCAAGCCCCTCCTCCTAGACACCACCGCATAGCCCCTTCATCAAAATCAACTTTGATGGGGCCGCCAAAGGCAACCCGGGAACAGCAGGATGGGGAGCAGCAGCAAGAGACTCAGAAGGAAAGCTGATGGGGTTGTTCAAAGGATTTCTAGGAGAAACGACAAACAATGTGGCTGAGCTCATGGGAGCACTGAGAGGACTACAGGTTACATTGGAAAAAGGCCATTGCAGCATCGTTTTGGAAGGAGACTCACAGGTCGTCATCCACCTTATCACCATGATTCTGCATGGAAAAGAGCCTTCCAAAATCTCACCAAGCTGGCGACTTTCAGGACTTTTAGAAGACTTCAAAAATCTCCTCACTCCAGCTCTCAGCATCGTGCCTTCACATGTAAAAAGAGAGGCCAATCGCGTAGCAGACAGCTTAGCCAATGAAGCAGTGGAAACGAAAAGCGATCTCTCCCGATGGATGGACGAAATCCCAAACCACTCAGACGTCTTCCTCATATGCCAGGCCTTAGCCAACATGGATCTGCTCCCCCCGGATGGGGTGCCACGCGCTCAAACGAGGACACGCGGGAGGCTGCGGGGACGCCAATTAATGGCATCAACTAGCGTAATCCCACCGCTAATCAACTGAATTATGGCTCGCACCAGCCACCATAAAGTGACGAGCCCTCTCGCGCGCGAGGAGGGTACCAGGCGATAGAGCATAATCAAGTTAGCGTTAATGGTGATCGTGAGTGGAGTTTCATGGGATTTTATAGAGGTAATAGGCACAAGGGAGATGTATTGGCCTCAAGCCGAGCTCATTTTCTATGAGTGGCACCTCCGTTTTCGAGCTGGTGTAGCAAAGGCAGCTGCAGACCTGCCACCCCAGACCTCCTTCACAACCAGAACTCCAGTGACTTTCACAATGCCCCGGCTCAGAGGCAAATCGCGCCGTGGAGCAGCCTGGTACAGGGCTGAATCTCGGCGAAAACGTTTGAAGCATTTTGAAAGGGTGATCACCCTAGCATCCATCTGACGAAAGAGAAATCCTAGGGTGCCTACCATGGAAATTCCTGAACATATCAGCCCCGAGGGGGCACTGCAAACTCACCCTCCCATGGCAGATTCTAAGGAGCGCAGGCCACGACCAAAAGTACTCCAGGGGAAACAAATTGCAGCTGAACAGGAAGCACTGTATCGTCCATTCTGTATTGTCGAAGAGGAAGAGTCCCCTGGCGAAATACAATATCCACCTTGTGTCGTCAAAGAGGAAGAGTCACCTGCTGACGCCGAAATGCAGAAGGAAGAAGACAGGACACCGCCTCGACCACAGGACGACTCCAGCGCACGCACGGCAAAGCAACCTGGCACGAGGACCGCGAGCGACGAGGAATGAGTGAACCAAGCCACCTCCCCTGAACTCTGGCACCTACCACTGGTCTTTGAGCTCCGCAGCATGCTCGATGACCTGGCTTTCCGTATTGCCCGGATGGACCAACGCATTGACATGCTCTTCGCGACACTCTCGAGGAATGCTCCGAAGAAGCAATGCCCCACTTGTGCACAGGAGTACTCGATACCCACAGGATGGAGAAGAGCCGACCACAAGCGAGCGAGACCGAGCCAACAGTTCTCCAGGGGCTATGGTTAGAAGCTTTGTGCTATTTCGGTCTAGTTAGTCTGTTGCTACTCTTTTTGGTTAGAAATGTTTAAGTTTTTGAAACTGGATGATACTGCCGCCCTGGTTTCCTCCGGGCAGGGCGCGCAAGTAGGTGATAGAATAAATAAATTATGTTTGACATAGGAAAACCAACTGTCCTGGTTTCCTACTTAGGCAGGACAGCTGGTGTCACCACCAGCAGATGTATACTCTGATTTTTGATAATATAGAAGGTCCCACCGGTTTAATTAAAAAAAAAAAATCATTTAAAATAATAAAAAAAAAAATTAAGAAAAATATAATATAAATAATAATATGGTGATGTTGGAAAACTTCTGTTTTTCAATATATAAACAAAATTCTAAAAATTTGTAAATAATCTCTTGCCCTCATCCTCTTAAGGTTGAATACACCAATTCAAATACTTAAATTTTAGAATGTAGATAATTGAAATATTTAACATTACATTTATTATGAAATATGAATACTTTTTGTAAAATAATAAAGAAAATTTTCAATATTTAGAAATTTATTGATGACATTAACAACATTTGCTTTCATTCATATTAAATGTTACCAAGTTCCACCATATCTCATTAAAAAATACAAACTATTACTTAATCTATTAAATCTTTTTTATAGATTCAATACAAAGTATTACTTAATCAACTAAATATTTTTATATGAATTTATATGGCAAATAAAAGCCTTGCAATACCTATAAATTTATAATATTTGTTGATATAATACATCAGAAACAAATGTAATGTAAGATTCTCTTAATTTTATCATTAAGTAGATGTAGTGTAATATTTTCCTAAAGAATGCACTTTCACCTAAACATTTGATGATATATTCACTTAAACATTACTTTTACTTATTTAGCTTTTAAATTGAGATGGGGGAATATGAGAGAAAACATAAATTTATAATATTTATTGATATAATACATCATAAGTATTATATTTTTCTCAGCATTATATTTTTGTAAACAACAAAAACATATATATACATTTGCAAATGAAATATAATCATTAATTCTAAATAAAAATATTTGTCTTATAAAAATAAAAGATTAATATTTTATTTTTATTTTTATTTCTATATAAAAATATTAACCCAATTTTTTTTTTTTTATAAAATGTTATTGAAAAACAAATATACTTTAAAAATAATAACATTATTATATATCTCTTTAAAATTAGTTATATCCATATACTATATATTTATATTATTAATATATATATAT
>ML814678.1:29116-62573 GCA_009831015.1 Picea engelmannii
ATATATTCCCCCCACTACCACCCTCATATATGATGTTTTCTCTCATATTCACAAGAACCCCCATCCTCATACCCACATTTTCTCTCATATTCCCCACACCCCCACCCTCTTATATGAGGGTGGGAGGTGAGAGTATGAGATTTTTTTTTTTTTAATTCATGATATATTTAATAAAAACTATTAATATAATTATAAATTAGTAAATAATTTTTTTTAATTAATAAATTAAGGTATTTGGAAGTTTTCAAGGAAAAGTTGCAATGGGGAGAGGGAGAGAGTTGTGATTGGGATAGGAGGGTGGTGATCATTCAGATGATAATGTAAATATCCAATTATTTTCCAATGTAGGTAGGGAGATTGTATAGTCCCTCGTGTTTCCATACAATGTATGGATTTGGTTTCTAGCTAGGGTACGATTTTGAGAAGGAGATGGCTTTGCTTCTAAAATTGCAAATATAAGGATATCTTTTAGTGTAGAAGGGGGTTTTTCTTTTTCTACAAATAAATGTATATACTATGGAGCCAAGGGTTCTTCAAATTTTGCAGGCACTACTAATCTAGTGGTTGTGGATATGGAGAAATCATCACTAGTGGTTTTCTTACCTAATAGTCAAGGTTTTTAGTTCACCAGAAACTCTTGGGTTAAGGGTTCTAAAGTAAAGCAATTTTTTAAAGATATGATCTAGAGTGTTATGGTGGGTAGGGATAATGTTTATCGGTAGCATGATAAATCTAGTGAGAGTGCTCTGTCGAAGTATATTATCTTCAAAAACTCCACCAATTATGGTTTGATGAAAGTGGTGGTGCACTCTTTGAATGCTAATTTCTATGGGATATTAACTCCTTGACTTGAAGGATTAAGAAGAGTGGACTCATTTTCCATCTAAGAGGAAAGTGGCCACTGGAGAGGATGTGATGGTTGTGAGTCTGAATCAAGGTTTGAAGGATGAGAAACTAATTGTTAAGCTGAGAGATCCATCCCCTGAAGTGGGTATTTTTTCATCATTTGGTAACCCTTTTCTAGACAACAAGGGTAAAGGGAAGCTAAAGTTTCTTTCGACGAAAATTCCATGGAATCTAGAGTGGCTTTTCAGGGAGAGGAAGTTGATGTCCCACAAGTGGTTCCCATAGAAGAGGTGTTACCCTAGTTTTTGAGTGAGGGTAATACATATAGATTCTTTAATTCCTCCTCATTTGGGTCATTACTTATTGATCATTCCTTATGTTTTTCTAACATCTCTACAATTTCACCTTAGTTACTTTGACACCCTTTATTTCTTCTATCATGTATTTTTCATACACTTTAGTTATATCCTCATTAGTAGTAGTTCCTTATATGATTCATATCTCACACACCTTTGGAGTTGTTATAGGCTCTATCCCTAAAACTTGAACCTCTTCAACCACTTTGATAGTCGTACTCGACACTTTTAATTCTAGTAATCACATCTTTAAATCAAAAGAAGAAATGATCAAAACTTTGGATATTCCTAATTATCCATGTGACTATATGAACCATCATGCTTATTTTCTCCCTCAAGATGTTGTCACCTCCAAAAAAATATTCTGATCAATTCTCCATCAAATTTAAGTATGTCATACCTCAAGGATATGTCAATTGGTTCAAAAACCCAAATCCATGTTTGAATGCCTCTAAGGAAGGAAATATGGCCAATATTTATCCCATTATCAAAGTGGATATTTTGATTAATCCCAATGGCATTGAACACATCCTTATTCATGCCTCTTGTTCTCCCGAAGAGGTTTGGTTTATAAAGATATTTTCCAAGAGTTTCATGATTTATTTTCTTAGTCTAACTTTGAAATGTTGAGACCTAATAGGGAGGATCCATCTCGTAGAAGGTGTCGATGTTATCACATTGTTAAGCCCAACAATCTTTCATGACAAATTACATATGAAATCAAGCCTTGTCTTCGAATTTTTCAAATACTCAAGAGTTTTCAAATTTAGCCAAAGTTCCTATATTTTAAAACCCTTTTCTGAATGTTTGAAGGATTTGTCAGTCTCTTTCTTGTTCGAACTTTACTTCCTCTTAATTCCCAAATTGAGCTTGATTTCAAAATCAAAACGTCTTTAAACTTGTTCAACTTTTCTTCCTCTTGATTCCCAAATTGGGCATGATTTCAAAATAGGGACCTCTTTAAAATTGTTCCAACGTTGTTCTCCCGTAATTACCAAATCAATCTGGTATGTAAACGAGGAGGCTTATAGCCCACTCGTTTCACCAACATGAATTATTTGTAGAATTAAAGTTCTTATCTATTTATTATCCTTGTACAAGTTACCCTATCTGTAGAGATGCCACTAAGCCTTCGTCCTCCACCCTATACAAGGCCCTTTGCCATTAAGCCTTCGTCCTCCACCCTATACAAGGCCCTTTCTTCTTCTAACTGCTAAGTGTAGATGTAATTTGTGTGCAACAACAGATAATGTGATAAAAAAATATACCTCACTATCCAATATGACAATCAAGCCTGAGTCTTGGCTTCTGTGTTCGTTACTGATTGAAGTGTAACTTATCTGGGCTCACCAATACTTGGCATGCATATAATTTTACTCATGATCCAGTTACCAGTCCCATGTTCTCTTATGCATTTCTTTCTCAAAGGAAGTCAGTCATTGGGCACTTAATTTACCATATTGATGGGAACCCACTTACAATATTCCTTCACTCGAACCATTCCATTTCTCTAGAGATGGATGCCAAAGAGTTGAAGTCGACTTAGCTCCACGTGAATGGTGTCGACCAAGTGGGAGACTAATCGACTAGATAGTACACCGACCAAGAAAATGGAGAATAGTCGACCAATGATATTGAAATTTGACCATCTTAAGAATTAAGCGGACCACTACAAGAATCGATGGAGAAGAGTCAAATCGAACCAACATTTAATTCGACTAGGGAATAAACTAAGTGGACCAGAGGTGAAGTCGACCAGATATGAAGTTGACCTGACAATGTACTAATTCTAGGTTGACCAAATACAAGTTGACAATATGTGAATTGGAATTCTTAGGAAATGGAAGTCGATTCTATCACAAAATAAATCAATCGGAGTTGGTTTTTATACCAAGCTTAAATTCCGGTCGACCCAAGATGAAGTCGATGGGAAATGAGTTTGTTGATCGTGAGATGGGTGTAGTCAACCGAATTGAATAAAACTGTTAGAGGAAATATAAAGTTGTTTGGGTGGATGGGAACACAACCTGGAAGCAATATGATAACATCCAGGCGTTGAAAATTCCACTCATTAAATCGTTTCAATGTCCAACTCATTTATGAGGTGTGGAATTAGAAGATATCTCCCAACAATTAAAATAATTGACTAGATATTGGTAACTCGTCCTGGAAAAACCTAAATCAACTTGGCAAAGAAAATTAATTGTGGGGATGAAATTGCAATTCAGGAGAGTGAGGAATTTCCCCAGCAAGGTTTATAACGCCCCACATCCTTTAAAAATATACAACAAGGTAATAAAACACCCAACACCATTTAAAAATGCCCAAGCACATTTAGAAATATTTAAAAATGCCCAAGCACATTTAGAAATGACCTAGACACTGTAAATTCACCAAACAACCTATAAAAATTCCTAGGTAGTTAATGGTTGGTGAAGGCAATGAGAAAACATTTAAGAAAGTGGTAAAATGCCTAGGGAGAGAGAAATAACACCCACTGACCTATGAGAGGTGAGAGAAATTATTGAAATGGAATATTTACTAAATAGTTCCAACAAGTATTTAATTAAGTTCCTTGATCTTGAGATCCCACGTAAATGGACTACATGGATGATTTGTCTGTTGGGAGGGTATGCACAATGGTAACTCTTGGTTTCTAAAAGAAAATGGAGTCACATTAACTTGAATAAATATTCATGTGAAGATATTACAATGACAATTTATAGTCTTATGATCCATGAATCTAACTGAGAGTAGAAAATTCATCACACACAATTAATATACAATCCATATTATAAACACACAATAATTGCAAGTCATTCCATGACAAAGTGGACACAATGTTTACCTTGGAAACCCATACGGGAAAACCATATTCGAATGGTTCTTAGTATTCTCTTTTTGACAATTATGATACAATGATATTCCTATCCTCGGAAAAAAAAAATACCATTTGAGAATGAGAGTAGTTGAAGAAATAGGGAGACCTAGGGGGTAAATGAAGGCCAATAGCCATGGCTCTTCACTTCCCATTCCTCAACCTTCTCTCAGATTCAATTTTTAATTACATTTTATTTTTCCTTTTGCATCCTCATTTTTTTCTTATTAGGATTTACATTCGTTGATCATTTACATAGTTTACATAACCATCATAGTTTGTCAAATTGTCTTATAGGTACATAGTCTTATCCATTCTTGGTTTAGATCCATTTTGGATCACACCTCCCCATTCAGATGCTCTTGATCCCCAAAATATACTAAGGATAGATGAGGGAACTTACTTGCAATCCGGTTCCTCTCATACCACTTATCCTTCCTTCCAATCTATCCTTTGAGACCAATCTCGGTCGATGTACTCCTATCTATTGGTATGGAACATGAATCTAACATTGGCTCCTGGATTTGGCCCATGGCTCTGTCTATTGGCTCGCTTGTTCATTCATTGCAGTATGTTCATTGATTCTCATCTCCACAATCTCCATATCCGAACTCTACACTCAACATTCATTATCATCTCTTCCTCTGTTTTGGAGATAGTCCATCTTGGTTGCTAATAAATTTTGGTCTTCTTGCTTAGTGTGACCCCAACAAGTTTCCATCACATGAAAATTCCACAAGATAAGTGTGGTTGCTTCTCGTCATGGAAACAACTCTCTAGTGCATGCACATGCTTACAATCACTTTTGATGTTCTCCAAACATCCCCAAGGTCATTGGCCTATGTGCACCACTCTCCATCACATTTCCAAGAAGGGGTTCTTTGGATGCAATATTGAAAAAAAGAACTTGACTGTGGCATCCCTTTGTATCAACCTATTGTTTGTCTTGGTTATCTATTCAATATCCTCTTGCATTGCTATCTTTGTCAGGACAACTTCTGCTTCTTGGATTGGAGATGTAGACCACTCTCCATCTTCCACAATATTCACTGTCCACACTCTTCTCATGGATATATGGTTTCTAGGGTGAATCTCTATATGTAGCCACCAACACTTTTCTTCCCAATGTCCATTCAAATTATAGTGGTGGAAAAAGTTCTTGTTTCTTATACAAAGGTTTCTTGACATACTCCTCTCTATGTGCCTCTAAATTTGTTGTTGTGTTGGCGAATTCTTCTTGTCTTTATTGTTTTGAAAACAATTAGGACTATGGAACATTCCTTGCTTCTCCCATCATGCTACCTCATGATGGCCTTTCTTTCCATAATATGATCATGTGATGCAGACCCCCCTACTCTCCTGGGGCTGCTCGACCTCCCGGTCAAGGATCGTTCAAAACACTAAGTCAGATCGACTCTTTGGCACCTACTGGAACTGCAAAACCTTATCCATAGGCCTCTAATTTCTTCCCCGTGCTAAAAATAGTGAACAAGGACCTATGAACACCCGCAGAGTCTTCCAAGAGACCCTGGGCCAAACTATGGGAAAACTCTGCTAATACCCCACAATTTCGGACCCTTTTTCCTCCTCCTGGTGCAAGTCTGTGCTGACTCGAACCCCTAGGGCGCTTTCTCTAGATTCCTATTCCTTCAATCTCAAATCTCAGGCCTTAGCCCCTTTTCTCTAGCGGAAACTATATGTGATCGTGGATTATGACCAGGCACCTACTCAAAGGGAGCTCTGGGCTTCAGGCATCTTCACTTCTCCTGTCGCCAATTCCTCTGAAGTGGCTTTCCAAAGGAGTGAACCTCTGTCCTCCATGTGTCCCCTCGTAGATCAATGATCCACACTCTCCTTTGGGATCAAGGACCCATAGTGACTTGGGCTTCGACGCTTTGGGAAGTTCCGACTCCAACCAGTTCGTTGTCCTCCCGGAGCAAATTTTATCTGAAGTGGCAAATTTTATGCCACACATCCTTCTCCAATGGACGAATGGGATGACTTCGAGACTCCAACCCTCATAAATCCTCACACCTCCACTCTCCAATTCCTCCAAAGTTCTCTTCTTCTGAAACACATGGATTTCCTCCACGTGTCCTTCCCATCACCAATGATTAGGATGACTTTTCTCTTCGCGACTTCGGCAGAAAATGTTGTTTACTCCACGCAATTTCTTTGAAGATATTCCTCCTGAACCTTCTGATCTTTCATCACCTGTCTCTCTGGACGATGGACAGTTTTGACTAGCTTTGAAACTTCGAGACTTCGAATATCCTGCTCTCTTGTGCACTTTAAAAGGTGTAAATTCTCGTGCACCTTACCTAGATCCGACGAATGTTGGTCCACGCGATCAGATCCGACGACTAGGATCTGTCTCCTCCTCTGTGCGCTCGACTGAACCTTCAGATAGCTTCTGACTTTCAACACTTTGTCTAAATGTTGGTCTGGTGCACTCCTTGCACAGGTCTTCCTCATGCTTCCTGAAATCCTTCAGGTTCACTGATGCATCTCCTGCATCCTCTCAATGCACACTTGAAGAGCTCCTTTCCCTAGAGTGTCCAACAACTTTGGTTCCTTCGACCTCTCCCAACACTCCAGAATGTGCTAGTCATGTGCACTCTTTGCACCTTCTCAAAGCACTCCCTATTGAGCCCTTCCTTCAGAGTGTTCAACAACTATGAAGTATCTCTCCTGTTTGTTTACCAGAGTGTTCAATAATTCTATGGGTGTCTTCCTTTGACACTTCTCTCCTTACAGAACTCGAAAAAGATTTCTATTGTGCACACTTGCATCTACTCGATGCCCACTTGGTAGAGCTTCCACATAGTATCCAACAACTCTGTCTGATGTGCTTTCTCCTACACAAACTTTCATCCAAGGTATTCAGTAACCTTGAGGCTCCTTCTGAGTTGATGGTTGCACTAGTGTGCCTTCTTGACATGTTCTTCTCTGACTCAAAAGAGAGTTCAGATGCGCACTACTTGCACTGGCTACAAAGTTTATAATACTTTGTTGTGCACTCCTTGCACAACCTAAAGAACCCCCCAAAATTCAAAAACTCTCAAACAGATAGTGAATTATATCTTAACCTTGTTGATGGAACCTATTCATACATCTACAACATATCATAAGCATACATAAAACACTCAGATATATTCAAAAAACAAATAACCATACACAAGAAAACATATGCAGGAAAAACCGCTCTTTGTATTAATATGAATGTTTGTTTACAATGTGTACAAAAGCTCGGACTGAAATTGAGTCTCGGCTCTCTCCTCTCCTCTCTTGATCTCTTCTCTACCGCTCTCTCAACAACTCTCAAACAGATAGTGAATTCTATCTTAACCCTGCATATGGAACCTATTCATACATCTACAACATATCATAAGCATACATAAAACACTAAGATATATTCATAAAACAAATAACCATACACAGGAATACATATGCAAGAAAAACTACTCTTTGTATTAATATGAATGTCTGTTTACAATGTGTACAAAAGCTCGGACTGCAACTAAGTCTCGAATCTCTCCTCTCCTCTCTTGAGATCTTATCTACTTCTCTCTCAACAACTAACTCTCTACTTTTGATTAAATCAGATTTTACAAAAGAGGGGCTCCTCGAGCTCTCCCTCCAACTCACCTAACCCTCATTAATTACATTGATTTTTTCATTCAATGGTCATCTAGTCTGAATCGGATATAGAGCCATAAATCTATCATCCATTTAAGGCGACCTTATCTATAGTCTGTACAAAGGAATTAACTCAGATCTTCCAACCTTACAACATTTAACATCATTTAATTTTACATTTGAAATTTAAAAGTGAGGGGAAAATGAGAGTGTTGGCGTCTCTCCCCTCCTTGAATGCGCGTTGATAGCTGGCACATGCTGAGGTGGAGAAAAGCTCCTGCATCATACTCCACTGCTGGGAAAATCATGATCTCATGCTCACGAGGTCCTCTTCTCTGCTGTTGAAATCCCCCTGGATCCCAAACTCTCCGTTGGAGTTGTCCTCTTGTTCCTCTTCTTTGTTGTTGCTGCCCTGCTACTCTTGCAGGCTTCCTTCTGCTAAGATTTTCCTTGCTAGCAACTTCTTGTGATAAACTCAACATCCACTCCCTGATTTCCTTTATGACTTCTTCCAATAGATCTGCTAGCTGGCTTCTTTCATCTACTTTCAACTTAGAATGTTGGATGTGCATAATTTGCATTATCATCCTTCTCTCCAGGGATTCTAGTTCTTCACATAGATCAACGAAATCTATGATGTATGCTTCCTCATCTGCTATAGGCTTTAGTGCTGCAGTCATCTCCTGTTAAGATTCTTGGCTGAAAATTTTGAGCAAGTCCTCAGAATGCTCTTCTCCTTCTACTGGGGAATATTTTGATGTCTGCACCTTCTCGTCCTCTAGTACAGACACCTAGTTGTCTTCCCGTTGCATCAACAACACATGTGCTAGCCTATGCTTGGGTACTTGGAAGGAATATTTGAATTCCCCCAATGATCAGAACACATCTCCGATCCTCCTCCATCAACACTCCTTGTTGATCTGAACTCTCACCTGAGTTCATGAGACTGTCAGACAACCTCCTCTTATCTCCCTTTCCCACCTGACAATCTGGGATTTCACTCCTACCCTCTTGGCATTCTATGAGATCTTTAGATGACCTCATCTTATTTCCCACCTGACAATATAAATTTTCATCACTGTCCTCCTAGTAGTTCACGATATCCTCAATTGATCTTAGCTCATTGCCCATCGAGAAATATGATAGCTCACTACTTCCCTCGTGGAAATTTATGAGATATATTCTCGATCTCTTCTCCTCCTCATCACTGAGGCTCCTTCCAACTTTTGGCTTGCATATGCAACCCATCTCCTTTGTGTCGCTAAGGGTTTCAACTTCCCTCATCCACCTCCTCACTACCTGTTGCTTTCTTCTATCCAACAAATTCTGAACATGCCATTTTACCTTCCTCTTCAAAGGCCATTCGTACCTCCAGCGTACCTTTCCCTCCTGTTGCATCTTCAATGTCATTCTGTCCATTTCTGCTCTTATTTCTTCAAGATATTTGTCCATTTATGCCTTGCTTTTCTGCTGGCGGTCTCCTCTTTGACCATGCTCATGGACTTTCGTAGCCATTTTCTTCCTTTACCTGCACTCCTGGAAAGTCTGTTGGTCACCCTGCAACTGAGAGTGCCTCCAACTCTTCCTATAGCCCATCTGGTTGTCTACTGGCTACTGCACACTTGCAAGCAATCATACACATAGCATCAATACCATGCCTCCTCCTTCAACTATTGTCTACATGAGAAATTATACCTTTGATACTATTTGATGTTGCCATATTATCTCCCCTTTCCTTTTCCTGCTGTCTACAATAAATTTTCATCCCTGATACAATCTTGATGGTATCATACTATATCCTTTGTCTCCTCTCTCCTTTTCCTGTTGTCTGCAAGCAAAATCAAGCTTTGATACCACTATTGATGGTATCAGAGTATCTCCTTTCACCTTCTCTCCTTTGCCTACGATATGCAGACAAAATCATGGCTCTGGTACCACTCTTGATGCATACCCCCCTACTCTCCCAGGGATGCTCAACCTCCCGGTCAAGCATCGTTCAAAACATTGAGTCAGATCGACTCTTCGACCCCTACTGGAACCACAAAAACTTATCCACATGCCTCTAATTTATTCCTCGTGCTAAAAATAGCGAACGAGGACCTATGAACACCCGCAGAGTCTTCCAAGAGACCCTAGGCCAAACTATGGGCAAACTCTGCTAATACCCGACAATTTCGGGCCCTTTTTCCTCCTCCTGGTGCAGGTTTGTGCTGACCCGAACCCCTCGGACGATTTCTCTAGCTTCCCGTGCCTTCAATCTCAAATCTCAGGCCTTATCCCCTTTTCTCTGGCGGCAACTGTATGTGACCGCAGATTATGACCAGGCACCTACTCAAAGGCCGCTTCAGAGCTCTGGGCTCTCGGCGTCTTCACTTCTCCTGTCGCCAATTCCTTCGAAGTGGCTTTCCAATGGAGTGAACCTCCGTCCTCCATGTTTCCCCTCGCAGATCAATGATCCACGCTCTCATTTGGGATAAACGACCCCTAGTGACTTGGGCTTTGGCACTTCGGGAAGTTCTGGCTCCAACCAGTTCATTTTCCTCCCAGAGTAACTTTCCTCCGAAGTGGAAGATTTTATGCCATGCGTCCTTCTCCAATGGACGACTGGGATGACTTCGAGACTCCAACCCTCGTGAATCCTCGCACCTCCAGTCTCCAATTCGTCCAAATTTCTCTTCTTTTGAAACACATGGATTTCCTCCATGTGTCCTTCCCAACACTAGCGACTAGGATGACTTTTCTCTTTACGACTTCGGTAGAAAACATTGTTTACTCCATGCAATTTCTCCAAAGCTCTTCCTCCCAAATCTTATGTTCTTTCATCACCTGTCTCTCTGGATGATGGACGATTCTGATTGGCTTCGAAACTTTGGGACTTCGACTATCCTGCTCTCCTATGCACTTTAAAAGGGGTAACGTCTCGTGCAGCTTACCTGGATCCGATGAATTTTTGTCCACACGCTCAGATCCAATGACTAGGATCTGTATCCTCCTTTGCGCACTCCCTGTGCTCGACTGAGCCTTTAGACAACTTTCAAATTTCAACACTTACTCTAAATGTTGGCCTGGTGCACTCCTTGCATAGGTCTTCCTCCTGCTTCTTGAAATCCTTCAGGTTCGCTAATGCATCTCTTGCATCCTCTCAATTCACACTTGCATACCTCCTTTCCCCAGAGTGCTCAACAACTATGGTTCCTTCAACCTCTCCCAACACTCCAGAATGTGTTGGTCCTATGCACTCTTTGCACCTGCTCAAAGCACTCCTTGTTGATCCCTTCCTTCAGAGTGTTCATAAACTCTGAAGAATCTCTCTTGTTTGTTTACCATAGTGTTCAGTAACTCTATGGGTATCTTCCTATGACACTTCTCTCCTCACAGAACTCGAAGCATATTTCTCTTGTGCACACTTGCACCTGCTTGATGCCTACCTCGCAGAGCTTCCACAGAGTATCCAACAACTATGTCTATTGTGATTTCTCCTTCACAGACTTTCATCCAAGGTATTTAGTAACCTTGAGGATCCTTCTAATTTCATGGTTGCACTGGTGTGCCCACCTGGCACATTCTTCTCTGACTCAAAAAAGAGTTTAGATGTGCACTCCTTGCACTGGCTACATAGTTTCTAATACTCTGTTGTGCACTCCTTGCACAACCTAAAGAACCCAGAACAATTCAACAACTCTCAAACATATACTGAATTCTATCTTAACCCTGTAGATGGAACCTATTCATATATCTACAACATATCATAATCATACATAAAACACTCAGATATATTCAAAAAATAAATAGCCATACACAGGAAATCATATGAAGGAAAAATTGCTCTTTGTATTAATATGAATGTCTATTTACAATGTTTAGAAAATCTCGGATTGCAACTGAGTCTCGACTCTCACCTCTCCTCTCTTGAGCTCTTCTCTACCGCTCTCCCAACAACTCTCAAACATATAGTGAATTCTATCTTAACCCCGCAGATGGAACCTATTCATACATCTACATCATATCATAAGCATACATAAAACACTCAGATATATTCAGAAAACAAATAACCATACATAGGAAATCATATGCAGGAAAAAATGATCTTTGTATTAATATGAATGTCTGTTTACAATGTGTACAAAAGACTAGATTGCAACTGAGTCTCAACTCTCTCCTCTCCTCTCTTGAGCTCTTCTCTACCGCTCTCTCAACAACTAACTCTCTACTTTTGATACAATCATATTTTACAAAAGAGGGGCTCCTCGAGCTCTCCCTCCAACTCACCTAACCCTCATTAATTACATTTATTTTTTCATTCAATGGTCATCTAGTCCAAATCGGATCTAGAGCCATCAATCTATAAACCATTTAAGGTGACCTTATCTACTTCCTGTACAAAGACATTAACTCAACTCTTCCAGCCTTACAACATTTAACAACATTTAATTTTAAATTTGAAATTTAAAAGTGAGGGAAAAATGACAGGGTTGTCACCTCTCCCCTCCTTGAATGCACGTTGATGTGCTGGATAGATGGCACATGCCGAGGTGGAGTGATGCTCCTACATCAGCATGCCTTTGCATACCAACATCTGGCAACATTATGGCCTCTCTTCTTGCAACAGTGACAAACAAGGAATTTCTTCTTTAACGTCGACCTCTCAGTCTTCTTATTCTTCTCTCTTTCGTTGATTGGTTTATTGTTGTCTCCTAGTGTAGGTGTGGGTTGAGTCTGCAAAATCTCTTCATTGCTACTATTATTCAATCCACCACATAGATGATGTGGTGGTGATATGACACATTCACTCATTGTTGTTGCTCCTTTTCCTGATGAACAAGTCAACTCTAACATGTCGATTACCTTCATGAAAATGGTTTTCTTCATGGTGGTGGAAGTTTCACTTCTACCATCAAAGCCTTGGCCTTCATGCTTTTCCTAGGGTGTGACTACAATGGGGGTCATGATTCCTTGTCTCCTCTTTCCTATCCCTTGTCCATCATAGCCCATTTTCTTTAGAATCTTAGAGCCAATGCCCCTGGTATGCTTCTCAAATTCACCAAGCTACTCTTGAGAGATGTCTACAAAAGGTGATCTTAATAAGGTGGTCTCAATCATGGTGCTATAATTTGTAGTGGAAATGGAAGTTTTCCTTTCTCCTATGTGCTCTTGGACAACTTCTTGAATCCTTTACAAGGCCTTATCCTTCTCTGCCAACTCCTGTTGTAGCTAATCCATCATCTATGTGATCCTATCCTCTTGCCAGGTATCCATATGGATTACCTTCTCACCAAGGTATACAAGTTGTGCTTTGTGCTTGTCCCAATCTATTCTGACTATCGTGAGGGAGTCTTGGAATTCTTCAATCTTCTTCTTGAATAATGGCTGCAATTTGGTAGAGGTCTCCATGTGTTTCTCCATCTCTTCCATCCTCTAATTAAACATCTTACCCTAGGCCTTCAATATCTCATTATGTTCTTGAAGCTACTCATTACTAGCCCTTAAGTATTCCAATTTGTCTTTTCTTTCTCTTCCCATGTTGTGGTCTGTACTATTCTATTCAAAGTTTTGGAAGCAGTGTCTCGGTCAAAGATATCACTGCTTTGATACCTTCTAATCCATAAAGGAGAGGCTTATATCCCACTCATTTCACTAACACATATTATTTATGAGATTAAACTTCTTATCTATATATTATCCTTGTACAAGCTACCCTATATGTAGAGATGCCACTAAGCCTTCGTCCTCCACCCTATACAATGACCTTTATTCTTCTAACTACTCAACATAGATGTAATTTGTATGCAACAACAAACAATGTGATAACGAAATATACCTCACTGTCCAATATGCCAATCAGTCCCAAGTCTTGGCTTCTATTTTCGTTATTGATTAGAGTGTAACTTCTTTGGGCTCACCAATACTTGGCATGCATATAATTATACTCATGATCCAGTTACCAGTCTCATGTGCTCTAATGCATTTCTTTCTCAACGGAAGACGCCAGGAACTTAATTTACCATACTGATGGGTACCCACTTCTAAGGTTCCTTCACTCGGACCATTCCATTTCTCTAGAGATGTATGTGCCAAAGAGTTGAAGTCGACTCAAATCCACATGAATGGAATCAAACAAGTGGGAGACTAATCGAACAGATAACATATTGACCAAGAAAATGGAGGGTATTCGACCAAGGATATTTAAAGTTGAACAGCTTAAGAATTAATTGGACCAAGACAAGAATCGATGGGGAAGATTCAAGTCGACCGAACATTTAATTCGACTAGCGCATACACTAAGTTGACCAGAGATGAAGTCGACCAGATATGAAGTCGACCCGACAATGTGATAATTCTAAGTTGACCAAATACAATTTGAACATATGTGAACTGGAATACTTAGGTAATGAAAGTCTATTCCAGCACAGAATAAATCGACCGAAGTTGATTATTTGACCAAACTTAAATTCTGGTCAACCCAAGATGTAGTCGATGGGAAATGATTTTATTGATATTGAGATGGGTGTAGTTGACCGAATTGAATAAAAACATTAGAGGAAATATAAAGTCGTTTGGGTTTATGGGAACACGACCCAAGCAAGATGATAATGTCCAGGTGAAGAAAATTCCACTCATTAACTAGTTTCAATTTCCATCTCGTTTATGAGGTGCATGGCATTAGAGGATAGCTCCTAGCAATTAAAAGAATTGATTAGACATTGTTAACTCGTCTTGGACAGTTCTAAATTGACTTGGCAAAAACAATTAACTACGGGGATGAAATTGCAATTCGGGAGAGTGAGGCACTTCTCCCAGCAAGATTTATAACATCCCACATCCTTTAAAACTGCCCAACAAGGTAATAAAATTCCCAACACCATTTAAAAACTCCTATGCACATTTGGAAATGACCTAGACATTGAAAATTCTCCCAACAACCTATAAAAACACCCATATAATTAATGGCTGGTGTAGGAAATGAGAAAATATTTAAGAAAGTGGTAAAACGCCTAGGGAGAGAGAAATAACACCCAACGACCTGTGAGAGGTGAGAGAAATTATTGAAATGGAAACTTTACTAAACAGTTCCAACAACTAATTAATTATGGCCCTTGATCGTGAGATCCCATGCAAATGTACGACATGGATGATTTGTCTCTTGGGAGAGTTTGCACAATGGAAAGTATTTGTTTTCTCAAAGAAAAAGGAATCACATCACCTTGAATCAATCTTCATGTGAAGCTATCACAATGACAATTGACGATCTTATGATCCATTAATCTAACTGAGAGTAGAAAATTATTCACACACTATTAATATACAAACCATATTATAAACACACAATAATTTCAAGTCATTTCATGACAAAGTGGGCACATTGTTTACCCTGGAAACCCATACGAGAAAACCATATTTGAATGGCTCTCAGTATTCTGTTTTCAACAATTCTGATACAATGTCACTCCTCGTGTCCTTGACAAGAAAAATACCTTTTGAGAATGATAGTAGTTGAATAAATAGGGAGACCTAGGGGGTAAGGGAAGACCAATAGTCATGTCTCTTCACTTCTCATTCTTCCATATTCTCTCATATTCAATTTTTAATTACATTTTATTTTTCATATCACCTCTTCATTTTTTTTCTTATTAGTATTTACATTCGTTCATCATTTACATAGCTTACATAACCATCATAGTTTATCAAATGGTCTTATAGGTACCGAGTCTTATTCATTCTTGGTTTGGATCCATTTTGGATCACAATCCCTCATTTAACTTGTTTGAAGTTTATGTTTGAATCGATTCATTGATCAAGGTTGATTTCCAAATCCAACCCTTCCTTCATTTGTTCAAACTTTGTATTTTCCCCAATTCCCAATCAGGTTCAATTTCCAAGTTAGGACCTTGCTAACTTTGATTCCTCCTTGATTTCAAAATTAGGCCCCTCCTTTTCCATTAAACCTTAACCTTTCATCTTGATTTTTCCTTTAGACTCCTTCTTGGAACCCAATTTCGATATTGTACCTAATCCCTTGATTGGGCCCTCATTCTATTTTTGTGTTCCCCAGTTTCATGGTTGGGTCTGATTCCTCATTCATTCCCCTTTTCACCCAAGTTTAAATGTGTTCAAATATGCTCACCCCACCCCATTTTTGAATAACTTCCCATTTTGAATGTATTTTCCTCTATTTGAACCTAGCCTCAATATACCAATCAGTCTGGATTTTTTAATCAAGGTTCCCTTTCAATAGTTCAAAAAGGGTAACTAAAGGCACAAAGAAAGGTTGGTACTTCGAAGAAGCATGTGGCCTTGTTTACCATAAGAAATATGGAATGAAGAGAAGGCACCTAACATGAAAAAAAACCAATAATCAAGGAATCACCACTTGGGGAACTTAGTTGTTTTCAATTATAACTCAGACATGTGACCCTAATTTCATAGAATTAAGATAGAGTGGCAAACCCAAAGCATAAATTAATCCCTAAGTCAAAGAAATTAATTAGCAGGTGGTAAGGAAATGAAGTATTCTCATTGTTTTCACAAAATATTCCTTTCTAATCAAATTGTGGGCTCATTTTCAGCAAACAATGTATAAGAGAGATATGTGTATCCTTACAAAGAATATTTTTCATTTCATAGTTTCATTTTTACTAGCTAAAGAGGGAAAAATATAGGCTAGAGGCCATCGAAAACTGAGGATATACTCGACGCATCATTGTTTTTCATCAATAAATAACATTCTCCTTTCTTCTACTTATCTCTTTCATTCTCATTCTCATTGTAAGCATTGAATGAGTACCATGATTTATATATGGAAGAAATGAGTCCTTTGATTGCTACACACCTATTTGCCACACTACCAATTGTCACACTTAACTGTCACACTTCACCAAGTGTCGCAATTGCATCACCATGTGGGAGTGTTTGTCATAATCCTTAGACAAGTTGGAGGGGAAACCTATCATTTGGAGGTCGAAATACCATCTTTCACCTTGAGATTTTGCCCCTTTTTGAGTATCAATGATCCCTTGACCATATGAAGAGGAGGATGAACCCTTTTCATCGCTCCTTTCTTAGTTCTATGGGAGCGATATTATCGCCTTGTGCTCAGTTATAGGGGGGAGATGAAGTGGTTGCAACCATTATGCCTTATTTTGAGAGGTTGTTTCCAAGAGATTTCAGTTGGTTAGAGGTTGGTTCAAGCTACTCTCTATCCAAGGAAAGGTCAATATTATATGTTCATCCAAATTCACATTTGCTCCTATCCTGTCCTCAAATTATCCTATGGTTGTTATGCCTCAACTTCTATATAATCGAGGCCATTCTTGGGTAAAATGGAGGAAAAAACTTTGGAGTATCATATTGTTGGCCTTGTGACATTCAAAGGGATGGAAAGGAGAGTTTGGATAAGTTTTTTCAAAATCAACATCAAGGTTGTAAATGATTCATTACTTATTGATTTCCATATAATATAACTTGTCCTATTCCTCTCATGCTTATATTGTTCATCGTATTCATGTCTATTTTTTCCTAATTCATTATAGATAAATCTATTTTTCTTAACACATTATTATGGAAGAAAGAAGTATTTATTTTTTCCTTGCACGATTTCTCTTGCACCAAGAGCTTGGGCATCAAGATCAAGGGCTAGAGCAATGAGGAAAACCAACAGAAAGGAGGTAGGCCATCTATCTCATTATTTCATCTTCCCTTATTGTTTTTCTCTGATCATAGTTTCGTTACTATGTCAATCTTGTTAAAAAATGAAACATATAACCATGAGCATAGTTCATTGTTTGTGTCAGGCTCATTAAAAAATGAAACATAACCCCCTCCAATTGAGTCGATTCTTCCACTAGATCTAGTACCTAAACCTTTATTTCCTCTGCCTTTGTCAGTTGATCCTCTTTATTCCTCCTTCTCTGGTGAACCTATTCCTATTAGTAGCCAGGAGTCTAATCGAGAGCAAAAGAAGAGTCAATAGATGAAACAATGCTTGGGGAGAATGTCTCTAGCCTCTAGACATCATGTTGGATTTAAGCCACTAGCTTATGTTGATCATGCTAGGGGAAAATTACCAATCTATGGACATCATATTGAGAAAAAAACATCCAATGGGTATCACTCAAAGTACCAACCTCTGGACATCACATTGGGAAGAAACCCATCAATGAGTATCATTTCAAGGATAGTTCATTTTCATTTTCAAGCTCGTTAAAAAATGAAACCAACCCCAAGAACAATTTCATTCTCTGTTTCGAGCTTGTTAAAAAATGAAGTGGACACTTTGAGCATATTTCATTTTCAGTTTCAATATCGTTAAGAAATAAAACCAAACCCGAGCACAATTTCATTCTTTGTTTCAAGCTCGTTAAAAAATGAAGCAGAAACTTCGAGCACAATTTCATTCTCTATTTCAAGCTCGTTAAAATATGAAGCAGACACTTCGAGCATAGTTCATTCTCTGTTTCAAGCTTGTTAAATAATGAAGTAAACATCTTTTTGTCTGCTTAATGGTTTTGCTTGCTACTTCTTCGTTGCTATCTATCATCTTGCTTGCTTATGGCCATTGCAATTATGCTTGACATTGGTCATTCACATCATGCTAAATTCATTTTGTGGTTACCCTCTAGAGAGACACGTTGCTGTGAGTGGTCTGTACTTGCCATGCGTACTTACTATGCTCTATCGTAGTCATTTCTTAGGAGTCGTTCTGCCCATTGGAACTTATTTGCATTCCACACGTTCTCTCTACACGAGCTTAGTCTTTGTTATTTCGTGTGCTTGTAAATACATGAAAATAAGTTACCGAGTATATTTTTATCACTTTTTCGGGCTTGTAAAAAATTATACGAAAAAGGAAGTCTTTTGAGTCTCCTTTAAGATTTTTTTAGATTCTCTAAACATGAAAGTATTGCCAAGCTAGCTTATTTCCTTTCACACTCGTTAAAAGGATTTGAAAGGGTGTCTATTTGGTGTAAGTTTGACCCTTTTTTGGACCTGATGGACTAATTACGAAAAAGGAATACTCTAGTCAGTCTTGGCTAGAAGATTTCTTCCTTGTATTATTTTATACTTTTTCGAGCTCGGGGGACTAAATTTACAAAAAAGGACCCATATGGGATTGAACTCCACCATCGAATATGAGCTATATCGAGCATCTGTTATCCTCCTCAAGATCATTAAAAAACAAAGAGGTACTCGTTGTTCATGGCGGGGGAAACTTTGAGGGAAGTGGGTCAGTTTTTTGGAAAGCATTATGGCACATGTTTGTTGTCACCCTTGAACATGGCACCTATTTTCATCTTGTTTTACGGTTGGGTAATTTTCTTGTATCTAAGTCATACCAATCCTATGAGTCATTATACTCCCTCGACACACTTGAATAGTGCCCCAATTATTGTTGCACTATTTTTTGGTCTATATCTCATCGAGTAAATGCTACCAAGTCATTTTTCATGCTTCACAATTTTCAAGGGAAGTTTCAACCCAAATCAAGAACTCTGCAATCTTACCAACCTTCATACTTGTGTCAGTTTGTGCTCATTTGATATATTATCTTACAACACTTTCCCATGTCATTTTCATGTCGATGATGGGGGAAACATAATGGCCCTCCTTCGACGACTATGTTCCTATTGACGTCAACACATTTTATGAGAATTGGACTTAGAAACCAGTTAGTACCTTCGAACCTGCATGCCCTAATGACAAGTCTCCTGGATTTCAATAATAGGTTTACATAATTGGAATCAGACCAAATTATTCCACGAATGTTCGACTTCATCTCATTTATTCACATTCGTTGGAATGTACTAGGGTACCTTGGGAGTCATTGTCATCATTGGTGATTTTCCTCTCACTTGTTAACAATATACATCAATGGTCGGTAATCAAGTGGTTTCTACCATGTTAGACATCAACACATTTATTTACCTGGATAGAATCGTACCATTTCAAGATCGGGACAAAGACCTTAGGAACCACTTAGGAACCCACCTCTGTTATGTGCCTCACCCAGGTTGTGATGGATATTATTTGAATACTTAGAATATTTCAGTATGGCCATCATGTTGGCGATCTCACTGGTATATATGTTGTTACATAGATCCATTTTGTATTGATCCGTGGTTGTGTTTTTGTCATATTGTAGCTCCACTGTGTATTCTTTCGTGGCTATGACCTGATCATGTCATGGAGGTATGGATCCACATTGAATCTTTGGTGGCCATATCCTTAGTCATTGCTTTCATGGGTACACAATGTATTTTTTGGTGGCTATGATTTGAGTCAGTTTATTCCAAGCACGGGTATGCCTACCTTGGGGATGATATGTATATACTATTTGATGTTTGTTTCTAGCTCCCTCCATACTCTCCTATTCTAGCACCCTTTCACATACATGTTTTTGTAATGTGTTTCAGCCATCAGTTTCTCTTCTGGCCTCACACTTTACGGGGCATCTGTTACACACGTCTTTTTCAGACTACTAAGTGTCGCACTTAAGAGTCACACTTTACCAAGTTTCTCAATTTCATCACCATGTGAGAGTGTTTGTCAAAATCCCTAGACATGTTGGAGTGGAAACCTATCATTTGGAGGTCGAAATACCATTTTCCACCTTGAGTTTTTGGCCCTTTTTGAGTATCATCGCTCCCCAACCCATATGAAGAGGAGAATGAACCCTTGTCATCGCTCCTTTCTTAGTTCTAGGGGAGTGATACTATCGCCTTGTGATTAGTTCTAGGGGGTGATGAAGTGGTTGCAACCATTATGCCTTATTTTGAGAGGTTGTTTCTGGAGATTTCAATTGGTTGGAGGTTGGTTCGAGCTACCCTCTATACAAGGAAAGGTCAATCTTATTTGTTCATCAAAATCCTCATTTGATCCTATCCTCTCCTCAAATTATCCTATGGTTGTTATGACTCAACTCCTATATAATGGAGGCCATTCTTGGGTAAAAGGGAGGAAATTTTTTTGGAGTATCATACTTTTGCTATTGTGACATTTAAAGGGTTGTAAAGGAGAGCTTGGAGGATTTGTTGCAACATCGACATCAAGGTCGTAAATGATTCACTACTTATTTCTTTCCATATAATATAACATGGCCTATTCCTCTCATGCTTATGTTGTTAATCGTATGCATGTCTATTTCTACCTAATTCGTTATAGATAAATCTATTTTGCTTAACAAAATATTGTGGAAGAAAGAAGTATTTATTTTTTCCTTGTAGGATTTCTCTTGCACCAAGAGCCAAGAGCTTAGGCATCAAGATCAATGGTTGGAGCAACGAGGAAAACCAATGGAAAGGAGGTAGGTCATCTATCTCATTCTTTCATCTTCCCCTCTTGTTTTTTCTGTCGGCATAGAATAGATTTAAGGGGAAAGTAGGGAACCATTTGTTACCTTCTGTGTTGGATCAAAGGAGTCTTGATCCAAGGGGGAAAATTTTCCACAACAAGGAAAATGATTTTGAAACACCAAACCCTTGGTACACTTATTGTATATATAAAATGGTTGTTTCATACATGAGAATTTATAGACCCCAACACTAGAGAATTTATTTTATAAATGAACTAATGGTTTATTGTGAAATCATGATTGAGGTTATCACCATTGTTAAATAATAAATTCAATCAAGTTTTGTTGGTTTTTCCCTCCATTTTTTTTTCTAACATGGTGTTAAATAAACCAATGTATCTACACTTGTCTTATCCATGTGGATTTCTATCTAATAAATATGTGTCAAGAAAGTAGTTCTACCTCCTCCTCAACTCATATTTTAATCATTTTTCTAAGTTATTTTCCAAGAAGAACTATATTATCGTTTTTATGGTTTATAATATCATTCCTATGGGTGAAACCCATTAAACCTTCTTACTGGTTGGATTTTTTGAGTCACCCCCAAAATACAACTCAACATCCTTTTACTTCTTCCAAATCATTAATATATATTGACTCCATGCACCATTTTTCTCTATTATAAATGTAGTCTGAGCTCCCTCTATTTAAATAGGTTGTCTTTGAGTGTTAGACAAGGACTATTTCCATAGGAAATATTGAGTGTTTCTCCCATTTGGCCCAATAACTAGATTGAAGGCCTAGAGTGGCGAGGAAAGGTGCATCCTACACACCATGCCCTAGTATTTGGCTCCTTTGTGAGAGATAGGGGATATCTTGAGGGAAAACACCTTTCATACTTCATGAAATGAGAAAGTTGAAATAGTTATAATTTCATAATTTCATAATCATGTTATAAGCTTATACCCATACAATAAAAATATATCTTTTAGGATTACTATTTTATTTAGTTACAATTAAGTTTTATTTTTATTTTTTTTATCTAGGACTACATTAACAAAATTATAAGGGGTATGTTGATTGCAAGTTGGTTTAGAGGGTTCATAGCTAAAAAAAAAGTAGGAGGAGATCAAAGCACAATATTCTTAGGCATACATTCACAAATTTTCCCTTATTCCATGAAATATATAAAAACAGTTAGGGAAGTAGAGTTGAATACTATGGACTTGAACATGCTTGATTAGTTATTATTGTTTTAATGATTTTTATTTTCCATTTCTATTTCTATATGTTATGAGGCTTACTGAGTGCATTCAATTTTATTCCAATAATATACATTTTTAGAATATTATTTTAGTATTTTTTTCCCAATATCTAAGAATATTTTTGTTTTTTTGTTTTTAACAGTGTCTAATATTGCAGAAAAGACATACTGTTTAGGAAGGTATTAAGATAAAAGTGTTAGATCCATATGATGGTTCTATTCTCAATGTTGCATGAATTCACTCACCTTTTATAATCTATGAAGTGACACTAATTCCTAAAGATGATAATGTCAATATTATTAAGTTCACAAGTAACATTCCCCTTTCACATGAATATAAATTAGATGAATGTAAATGTTTGAAAGTTAAGGAAGGAAGTTTCTCACTCAATGGCCTTTGAAATATTTGGAAAATAAATAGATCTGGTTTTCATGTACTTCTCTAATTGGAGACAAGAAGCTTGATGTTGTTGAGTGTATGGGGACAATGTTTATTATGTACTATTTGTGGATCAAAGTGACACTAGTAATATTGTACTTGAATTTCCACATTGTGTGTGTGTGTGTTTGTTCAAATCATGTATGTTTGTACTTAATTTTATGTATATAATCTATTAAAAGGAGTTTGTATGCTTATAATTTAATCTCTTTCTAATTCACACATCTGAAACTTAGTTGATTTTATGTATAGTATTGTTTAACGCATGTTTATATGTACATAATTTAATCTCCTTCCAATTCACATTCACATGTATGGTATTTTTATTTATTGTTTAATTATATAATTTTGTATATTTGTTTCATTGTTTTTGGATCAACATCTACACTGACATTATATAAATTCACGATATTTATTAAATTATTATATTACCAACTAAGGAACCAAATAAGCCAATTAATGACTAAGAGGGATACTATTAAATTTATTTGGGACATATATTATACTACCATTAGTCACCTCCCAAAAATAATAACATAAATACATGTTTTAGTTATTTTTTTATGGTAACAAATTAGTTATTTTGTACTTGTGATAGGTAGTTATCTTAAGTGATTGTTATTGGATAAGAGTTCTTCTTCCTTGAACATGAGGAAGTTAGAGGCATGTGGTAGGAGTGAAATCCTTGCCCCTTACTAACCAATAACTGGTCATTCTAGGTGGGTGATGAGTCATCCCACCTTAATAGATAACAACCAATGTTGTCCCCACTGCTGCTTGACAACTGAATTATAAGAGGTTTTCCCACTCTATTAAAAAAAAAAAATTAGATTATAATGTTAAAATAAAAGAAAAACCTAGTCTAAATTAACTATTCCCATTTTTTGTTTACCTATAAAAAGAAAGCTCTTAAAATGTTAAACATAGTTTTTGAAATTTGAATAATATTATATTTCTCTTTCTCACTTCCTTTTTATATATATATATATATATATATATATATATATATATATATATATATATATATATATATATATATATTCATTCATTCTAGTCTAGATCAATCCTAACAATCAATCTATTAAATTAGGGATCTATTACAAATTAAAATTTATTAAAATGGTCTATCTTAATTTTTTATTTTATTGATATTTTAAATGAGATTCCAAACCTTAATGACAAGCTTGTTCTCTACTTTAAAAGCAAGTAACCTATATTGTATTATGTACTTGTAAATGAAGCATCACATAATTAAAAAAAACATTATTTCTAACCATTGATATTCATTATAGTAATATTGTCTATATTTGTGAATAGAAAATAGTTAAAGTTATTTGGTGAGATATCATGATTTGTATATTCATTTTATAAACATTGTAAAAACTATTGTATGATTTGGTGAGATATCATGATTTGAATATTCATTTTATAAACATTGTAAATTTTTTTGGATATTCATTATATTACTATTGTCTATATTTGTGAATCAAATTACTATATTTTGTATGATTTGGTGAGATATCATGATTTGGATTTTCATTTTATAAACATTGTAATTTTTTTTTGGCAAATTCGTTTAACATATCTTGTTTAATTTTAGTTTAGATTAAAATGTAAATGATGTAATTTTATTTCATGCAAATTTATTTAGCTATTGCTTAATTTAGTTATAGATAATACAAAAATTACATTAAATGTTTTAGTATTAATTATGCTTATGTAGTTCACTTTGGGTTACTTTCTATTGTATTTATATTGAAAATGTATTTGGATTGTTTAATTTTATTTCTATGTACCTATCACAAATTTTCTCTATAAAAGTCAAGGGTGAACAACAAATTTTAATGTTAAACTATAAAATAATACGATTCCACTGATTTCAACAACCATATACTGCAAAATTGATTTCAACAACCAAGCTCTTGTGTTATTTTGTTGACTTTAGAAAATATTTTGACATAGTCCTTGGGAATAACCTTTGAAATAGGTGAAAAGAGATAAAAGTTCCCCTCAAGTAGAGAGTTGCTACAATAAGGTTGTAGCAGAACATTATTGCCAATTTTAGGAACTTTGAGGGTTAGTCAGAAGAAATTAATTGTGATATAGTAGTTAAGATAAGGTTGTCCCTTGTCCTCGAGGATTTTTTTCTCTATTATAGGTATGACTATTAACACTAACAAAACAAAGGTTATCATAATTAAATCCAAAAAGATAACTTATGCTAATTTTGCGTATGACAACAACATCTTGGAGGAAGTGAATTCATACAAATATCTTTGAATCGATCTTCATCACAAGCTTAACTAGAACTATAGCATAGAGAAAAAGATAATTGGAGGGTGGAAATATTATTATGGTTTGGAAAATAGTTGTAAGTTAATGGACCTTTGGATATGGTATAAAAATAAACTCCTCTTTGAGACTCTCGTCACTCCTATTATCTTTTTTTTTTTTTGAAGTTTGGGGCTACAACATCTCTAGATAATCATTGAGAAAGAGGGCAATTCCAAAATAATTTTATAACTTACAATATCAAAATTAAAGGCAATGCATCCTAGCCTATCCTCCTCATATAAGCGATTTTTCCCCATTGAGAGCACGACTATGACAAGGTAAACAACATGGAAAATAAGAGGCTTCCTAAGACGATTTGAAACTCCATTGAAAACCACTTGTGGCTCAAGCGAGGGTAGCATGAATATTCTAAGTATTGACTAATGCATTGGGGAATAAAGGAATAGGTTACTATGCATAATAACGATAATATTAAAAATATTATTACAACTAAATCTAAGGAGAAATTATGGTGGGATAAATAATTAGAAGAAAAAATAAAATTAAGATACTATAAGGTGGTGATCAACTCTAATATCTAATATCAAAAGTATATCTTTGTTTTGACTAGTGAAAAGATTAAAATAAACATTGCTAAAATAAGAACAAACTCCCATGAGCTCCATAGTGAAACAGGGCATTGGACAATTCTTAAAACATTTTCAATCAAAAGAATATTTCAAATTTGTGATACTAAGATGGTTGAAGATGAAAATCACCTTCTCTTACAATGTCTTTCATACACCCACAATAGATTTCAAACTATTTGCTACCAACCTTCCTAACCTTTTTACTCATCAAAACTATGGTGATTTAGGAATTCTTCTCTTAAAGATTTTCTAATATAGAAATAAAATTCTAAAAAAAACTAAGTAATTCCTTACCTTTCTTAAGGTCCAATATATAAAATTTGGTATTAGTGGACATTAACCACCACCACCATCATCATAACTATCAAACTAATTTCAAAAAATAAATATAGTATAAAAAAACATGTTTTCATTAATTTCAACAACCATATACCACAAAACACCATGGTGATTTGCAATAATACAATGAAAAAAATATTACACCTTGGAATTATTTTTATTATCTAGTGAAAGGGTATGTTTGAGAAATAATACAATGATAAATGTTTTAATGAATTGATTTCAATAATGATCTCTAGTGCAAATTTCTAAAGACGGTGGTTAACCATTCTACATTTTTAACATATTTTGGTTTTTCATTACCCAGATCCAACCTTAAAATATTTACTTAAATTACAATTTTGGATTGTTTCGAAGGAATGAGAGCCAATGAATCTTTGATAAAATCTTTTATTTTTTCGAGACTTTCCTCTAGACAGTAGTGACAAGACACTTTCCAGGGAGGGGAGCCATTATGCAGCCAAATGGGCATATTAATGATAAGTTGAGAATCCCCTTCCACAATAAGTTTGGAATATTTCTTCCTTTTATAAATTATCAAGCAATATTATCAAGCAATAAAGGAGAACCCAAAGATTTGTATCATTATTGGAATTGATGTATAAATTGCCAAGATAGATGTGGAGAATTTTCTCTTTTGATTCTTGAAAGACTCCCCCGAATCCTGCTGGACCAGGATTATCTTTGTAGGTGCCATCAAAATTAAGCTTGACAGACAAAGTATTGTAAGGGAGGAGACCAAGAAAGGGAGAGGAGACCTTAAGGGAATGAGATTAATGGATTTTAGAAGTGAAGTAGGATTGAAGTCCCAATTGGAAAGGATGACTTTCTCATTTCTATTGCATTTGAAGTCCTCTTCAGTCCAAGTAATGGATTGAATTGTTTCTAGGATGCATCTCTAAATTATGATCCAATTTGAAGAGAACAATTGTTCCTCATTCTTAAATATGCACTTATTTCTCTCCTTCCATGTTTCCTACTAGAAATAGTTCAAGAAAATTTGCCATATCCTATTAAGAATGGGGTTTAAAAATCCATGTGCTAAGAGTAAGTTTGTCATTGTCTTTGTGCTTATATGTTTGTAGAAAGAGACTGGCACCTTGATCCCAGAGAGAAAAGATGAAGGGATAGGAGTTCAAAAGGTTCTCTATAGATACTCTCATGTTTACATATGATGCAGAGTCCTAGTCCCTGAAATCCTTTGTGAATTAGTTGATCTCAAGTGAGGATTTTTCCATCATCCATAATTAACCAAAGAAATAAAGCCACTTTTGGCCATAATTTGAGTTTCTAGATCTTAGTCTAGATGGTGCCCTCATGGATCAGAGCATGCCCAACCACCAAAGTAGAGGATTCTTTGAGGTTGAAGTTACCACCCAACTTGTGCCCCCACCTAATATTGTCTGGCTCAAGGTCAAATATTTGATTCGGCGTTGGAGAATATCACTTTGTAAAGTATAAAATTTGAGTTGGTCTTGAAGGGGCAAGTGATCATGATTAACATCCTATTTTATCCAATCTGAATCGATGGAATGAGATGCCCAATATTGATAGACATGCCAGTTGTGGCTCATATTTAAGATATCTTTTGAGGCCAAACAAGGCTAGTGTTGTGGCTTCTACAACAACTCCCATTATTGTATGATATTTTAAAAAAATGATCCTACAAATTTTTCCTAATTTTCCTTTGCTTTTATGGAATATTATTATTCATTTTGTGTTCAGCTAGTTTGTAAATAATTTTTATTTCGTTTTTATCATTATTTGTAATTTTTTTTTTTATCTTTATGATTTTTCAGATTTAGTATGAGTTTGATTTATTAGCTTCTTCAAGAAATTGATTTTCTCTATCGTTTCACCTCTTTTTCCCCTTCAAAATCAATTTGCAGATTGCTTAAATCCATAGAAAAATCACTTATCATAACTCATATACATATACATAATTATAATTATTGTGTGATATATTCATTCACCTAAATCCCGAATATCCATATCCGAGTCATATGAATCTGGGTTTCTTTTTATTGATATTATGAACAAATCTATAAATCTCACTAATCCGGATCTGGGAAATACTTTTATTAAGACTTTTGAAATGTTTTTGATACCGATTTCACAAATGTATCATGTATAATATCCGGATCCAATTATGTTTAAGAAGAATAACATTTGAGAATTTTAGATTCTCATATCCCAGATGTCCAGCGCCGACCTTTCTTTAATGGTATTGTTATTAGATTCCAAGATCCTGGATATCCGGATCTGAAGTTTTGTATTAAATATCATTTTAATGGATCTCCTAGATTCCATATTTTTGTTTTTTTCTTTCCAAAAAACACAATTGGCATACAAATGACAACTAACGTTAAACATCAAAATTTGTATGTCATTTAGATTCATGTTTTTCTATGTATTTAGAAGGAATTTTTTAAGATCTTTTGGCATTGTTGATTAGTTGTCGTTGACAAAAAACATACAAACTTATTTCAGTTAATTTTCAATACGTTATAAAAATTTAAATTTCCCACCCAATTTCGTGTTAATGATTTGTTTCTCCTTTATTGATTCTCTAACCTAATGATTCACAAAAGGGGAAATTAATTAAGGAGATTGAAGTTCACTCACACCATTTACCCATATCACTTTGCTCTTTTCAAGAAATATGGTTTTTCTGTTCAAAACTTATGAATGCATATGAAAACCCTCCACATGCATTAGAAGTAGAAGCTCTGCTAACAGTTAAAAGAATTGAATTTTACTGTAATCAATTTCAAGATATTACAATATTTGGTAAGAGGAAACTTCTATTTTTTTATTTTTTATAATTGAAAGAGGTTCATATTTTCTTAAGTTTATTCAAGGTTTATAATTTTCCCTACAATTGTGTTTGTGTTTTATACAGACAATATGACCAAAAAGGAAAAGGAAAAGAAGTTGAAAGTTGAGGACTTAGAAGAAAAATAGTTCGATGAGGAGAAAAACCTCAATTTGGATTTATTTTCAAATACAACACAGGGAATACAGGTTTCGAGGACTAGGGTCAAATTCATGAAATGTTCGAGAATGGATTTTTTTTAATGAAAATGAAGCAGATGCATATATATACTTGTGGATATCAAAAAGTCAAAGCTTCACAAAGTAGCTACAAGACCGACCATTTTACCATATTATAACATGGTAGGATGGATACTCTCACATGTTGATGTTAAAAATTACACAAATTTTAATGCATCTTGTCTTGTAGTAGGGTCATTTAGGCCCGAAGACTTATCTTATATGTACAAGTTAGACTCACTTGAAATTAGACTGAACAAAAACAGTTTGGATGTTTTTAAAGCTAAATAATTAGATGGTGAGGAATTAGATATGAGTATCTTAGTTAGATATTGGTGATATGATCCTGTGTTATTCAAGTCCAAATCAAATAGGCTATATTTCATTCAGAGTTTTAAAATACTCTGAATATTAGAAACTACAATGTTTTGTAGATTATATGGTGAAAAGATCCTCAACATTTGAAATTAAAGTGGGTTTCTCTAAAAAAGGCGTAATCTTTAATTGGGCCTAGATTTTGTTAGTGAATATTCAACTAGATGTTAAGAAGTCATTGAAAGCGCCCCTTGGTTTTGGTGTAGGGTTTTTCATGTCTACTTACCCGGTGGATGCAGTTTGTGCTAAGACCCCTTTTCCATCGATGAAATGGAATTGATCACCTGAGTGCTTGTACACATATACTATTCCATACTATGGAGTCACAAGTGTAGGAACCATTTCTATGATATCTGTGATAACTTATGATTCCTTTATATTATTTTTTATTCAACCAACCATCTATTATATTTACCCAAGAGGCCATAGACACAATTAAAGAAATATAAGACTAGTATTTGGATGATAATTTCTCTTAAAGTATACCACTCTGTAACAACCCATTATCTTTTTCCAAAATATATTCTTGACAGGGTGATGTTGAGAAAGATATATTTCCAAACAATATTTACATGAATAACTTATTTCTTGAATTTGAATTCAAAAAAGCTATGTCCCACTTTTCCTCTAAACCTTGGAATTTATACTCTATTGAATATTAAGCATGCAAGGAAAGAGGAAAAGAAAATGGTCTCGAACAATTAGTTACATTGTGTTAATTTTAAAATAGATGACCCAAAAGATGTTATCAAGGAACATTGAAAATTTATTAGACATTTTAAGTAATATTGTCATGAGAAGTGTTCATTTGAAATCCTATTTCAAGGTGTTGACAATTTTGAAGATGTAAATTTTTTTTTTGAAAATATTGAATATATTCAAGAAAATAATAAATTTTTGGCTCGATATTTTGTGAGGAGAATAATAACATAATGAGCATTAAAGGAAACCGAGAAAATAAAGAATAAAACAAAGATGAATCTACTCAAAATATGCAAAGTGATAATCAAAACAAAGAGGAATCAACACAAGAGACATAGGATGTGGGACAGATCAAGGATAACTCAAATAAGGATATGCATGTGGATGCACAGGGTAAAGATAAAAAAAGAAAGTCCCCTGATAAAGAAATAGCTACATAAACCTAAACTTCAAAGTCTCAAGATGTAGTAATAGAAAAATACAATCCAGAACAAACACCTGCTAATAAACATTCTCAAATTAATGCTACTAATATATATGTTATTATAGTCATACCAGTTTGATCCGAATTATTTTTGGCACGAAATGAGAGCGGAGATATAATAAAGAAATGCACAGAGATATTGCAGATATTCAATAATATAACAGAAATGTATCAGATATGCAACCATAAACACAGATATATAGTAATACACGATTTCTATTAATCAAATAAATGTACAGAGACTGTAAAAATACAGAGTGAAAGACTCACTAGAATGGTGGCAGCTTATCTCTGAGAAGAGATGTGATGGCTACTCGCATTCGCAAGAAGAAGATTACAATGAGGCTCTGGAGGCCTTTTTTACAATAATCGAGAATGCCAAAAGTCCTAGACATCCAAAAACCTAACTCTAGGAGATGAAGCGCCAAAATTCATGTGGGCCTTGTTTGGGTAAGTTGGTGCATCAACTTCCCGAGGTCGTAACTTTTGCATACGATCTCCGTTTTAGGCATGTGATAGCTCGTTGGAAAAGTATCGTCAATGAGATTCATTTTGGGAGCTCAATCATACCTTCAACTATCATTGAGAACCTTGATCTCGAAAATACCTTCATTTAGGCCCTCAAAATGGCCCCATAAGTTAAAACCTGCTAAAAATAGTAAATTGCCAAAATTGCCATAAAGTTGTTTTGAGCCAGTTGGAAAAGGTGGGTGGCCACCAATATCCACCTGGATCATAGTTACTACTCTCAAAGGAGACTTAATTCCTATAGTGCTTGACTTAGACGAATTTGAGCCTGTAGAGAAAACTGTAGTGACCTTGGGAGATTATTTATTCAGTAGTTATAAAAAAGGAATAGGCAAAGGAAGAGAAAATCAAAAAAAATTAGTGTTACATGAAGAAGAATCTTCCAAAAAGTATCTAGAGTGTTGTAGGCTAGGAAGCAAGGAAAATTTCTCATGAAACAACTTCAACATTACGAGCTTTTTCCAATGCCAATGCCTGGATAGTGAATTTACTAGTTATAGAGTTAGAGAAACAAAAGGCACAAGTATCATTTCTTGAGGAGAAGTTAAGAAATCAGAAGTCTGAAATAGAAAAAGAGAAACAACAGTAGATAAATCAGCTCAAAGAACAACATTCTTCATGACTTGCAGCTACAAAAGACCCGTACAAATGAGAAAAGGAAACTTTGAAACAAGAACATTTAACAGAAACGACTTCCATGATTGAGAGGTAGAATATAGTTCTAATCAATATGAGGAATAGGTTAATTCATTTAAGCCACAGATCCAAATTCTAATAGGTGAACAAAATTTTGCAGAGTTCATCAAGAATGAAGCTTTATCAATAAATTCTTAGTTGAAAGAAGTTCAAAAGGATTTCTATAGAAAAATTAGCAAGATTCAAGAGTTTTACAATGATTTGCTCAATTTTTATAATAGGGTATAAATCCAAGTTGATGAACATAAGAATGCTCAAAATCGTTCGAGAAAGTCAAACTCTGGGAAATAAAAACTAAGACAATGACCAATAATATCCCACACAACCAACAAAGAAAGAATTTAGCTCCAAATATCATTGGATACCTGGAAGCTTACATGTACAAATATCAGGGAATGGACTGAAGAATCCAATCAGTGGTGTGCGGATGAATGGGATTCAACTATGGTTGTTATTGAATATTTCAACATGCCACATGTTGAGCATCTTGAACGAGAAGCTCCTAGTTAGTTAGGTATAACTGATATAGAACAATACAAGAATGCAAGCATGGAAAAAATTACTCAAATTAGCACCTAGAATAGCGAGGAAATCAAAGATTTCATAACTACTCCAGTGGAGTGTTTAAAAGAACTATCTTTTTTCTTTATAAAATTGAAAATTAAATGTATTAAAATTACGAGAAGTATTTATCAATGTGAATTAATCCTAGATAATTTACTTTACATTAGATGAATATTTTTAGTCAATGGGAAATTTATATATTAGATGAATATTTTTAGTCAATAAGAACAAATCATAAACATCTTCTATTGTAATAGAATAACAATAAATATCATGTTTGGGATAATGAAGTGGAAAGAGGAGATTGGAAGTGATGAAATGAGAGAGGGTTTAAAAGGGGATCCCTTCTAGTGATAGGGGGTTGGAAAATCTGGAATGGAGACTTGTATAATTTTATCAGTATTACTTATAGATTGAGGCTTATATCTTTTTCCAAAATATTTATGGTGAATGTGAGATTGCATTTTTGCATTTTTATAAGTCATATAATATTGTCATTCAGGTCTTTATGTGAAATATTTTTCATGGACTGTTAAGTTATTCAATTGATAAAAGTTAGATAGAACAATACATATTTTGTTTTACGAATAATTATTTATTCGAAAAATGATATATATGTATATGTGTTTTATATTTATTAATTTTTATGAATTATTTCATTAAATTTGGTAATTTATCATTCTATCTTGTATATGATTCCAATTATATTTTTTCCCAGCAAAGATAATTAAGATTAATTTTTATAATCAATATTATAGATAATATAGATTTTATAGTTAGATTGAACTTTAACAAACTAATTGAATTTTATAGACATTAAATCCATTTGATCACTTTAGGTGGAAACTAGGCCCACATACCAGTTGAAATTTGCTACTCCAAATGAGAGAATATCTAATTGGGAAATGTCGTTGGGAAACTTTCCCATTGTTGCTGGAGGAATGTTAAGTCCTAATATTGGCTCATTACCCCTTAATTGGGGCATATTATATTAGTAATGTTATTTTATTTATGTCGGCTTTAGGCCATTAGTTGTAATTATACCTCCTAGTCTCCTATATATACCAAGGAGACATTTTCATTT